>PVKA01042081.1:0-17643 GCA_004027165.1 Ctenomys sociabilis
ATGTCTGGCATGAACCTTCCCTTGTTTCCATACATTGAATTCTTCTGAGTAGACTTTTTACTCCTTTCCTTTCCTTTCCTTTCCTTTCCTTTCCTTTCCTTTCCTTTCCTTTCCTTTCCTTTCCTTTCCTTTCCTTTCCTGTTCATGATTATGGAAATATCTATGTTTGTGCATTGGTTGCTTTAAATCAAATAGCAAATTGACTTTACCTATTAAGGTTAAACATCCATTGTCAAATAAATGTCATATTATGTGGTTTGGTTTTTCGTATATGATATAATGAATAATGTATTGTTTCTTAAAAATGGTTTATTTATTTAGGGATAGAATCTGTCTCTCTAACCCAGGCTGGCTTTAGCCCATGTATCCTCCCATCAGCATCCTAAGTGCTGGGATTTTAGGCATTGCCCACCATATCTAGCACTTTGTTTTTATATAAATTTAGAATGGGACTGAAGTAAACAATGGTAAACATCCCTGGTATATAATGGTTTTGCTCATCTAATTGTATCAGTATCCCAAAATACCTTCATTTGTTAAAAGGCTAAAAATTTATACAATCTGAAGAGAAACCAGAGTGCTCCATTTGTTGAGCACAGTGGCACATGCCTGTAATCCCAGCACTCAGAGGTTGAGGCAGGAGTATCGTGATGCATATGAGGCCGGCCTTGGCCACATAGTGAGTTCAAGACCAGCCTGAACTATATAGCAAGATCCTGTTTCAAAAGAGGTGCCTCCATTTGTGTTATCCTTGCTGTCTAATCTAAAATAATCTAGTCAAGATAAACCACAGTGTATTTTTAAAATATCCAGTATCTGTAAGAACTTGATATAATTTATTTAAGCAATAATGATTTCAACACTATTTCTTTATCCTTTTCCCCTGCCCCATATGTAGTTATTCATGTACAAAAGGGAGGAGGCTTACCTTTACCTACAGAAACTAGACACCTTTTCTTTCTTTCCTTCTTTTTTTTGAGACAGACTTTCATGTAGTTTAAGCTGGTCTTGAACTCACTATGTGGATCAAGCTGCCCTTGAACATGGAGCAATTCCCTTGCCTGAGCCCCCAAGTGTTATGATAATGGATGTGTCCCAACACATGCAAGTAAAAGCCTTTCTTCTCTGAAGAGACCTTTTTGTCCATTGGGGTGGCACATACCTGGATTCCCAGCTCCTCTAGAGGCTGAGGCAGAAGGATTATAAACTTGAGGCCAAGGAGGCATGCTAAGACTGCAATTCAGATTGGGCATGGTGTGCACACCAGTAATCCCAGCACTTGGGAGGCTGAAAACAGGAGGATCACTGGGAGTCTGATCTAAGTAGTGAGACCCTGTAGACTCTGTATCCCCTGTACTAAATGCATAAGAAAATAAAAAATAAATACATTTGAGGCCATTCTGGGCAACCTGTTGATAATCTGTCTCAAAACTTGAAAACTTGGGGCCAGGGAGATAGCTCAGTAGAATAATCTCTTGCCTGGCAAGTCCAAGGGCCTGAGCTCAAGCCCCAGGTCCAGAAAAAAGAAAAAAAGAAGAAAAAGCCTTGATAACTTAAAAAGGGTTAGGGAATACAACTATGCAACTCCATGGTAGATTATTTGGACAGCATGCATGAGGTCTTGGCTTCAACCCTCAGTAACCCCACACACACCAAAATCTATCTCTCACCTTATTTTTAGTGTCTAGGTTTTTTTTTTTTTTAAACCTATTGCTTGGCAGGTGAATATACCTACCTAATATATGTATATATATATATATATATATATATATATATATATATATATGTATTTTTTTTTTTTCTTTTTGAGACAGGGTCTCACTGTGCAGTTCAGGCTGGCCTTAAGCTCATGTTGTGGCTCAGGCTGGTCTCGAACTCACAACAAGCCTCCCGAGTGCTGGAATTATAGGCATGCACCATCATGCTTGGCCCTACCTAATATTCTGATGCAAAAAATTTCTTTCATTTAGGACAGGGTCTACAGTGTCTCACTGCATAGATCAGACCCATAGTGATCCTCCTGTTTACAGCCTCCCAAGTGCTGAGATTACTGGCATGTGCCTCCACACCCAGTCTCAATCACTGTCTCAGAGTGCCCCAGGGGTGAGGGTGGGGTGGAGTCAGCACTGGCAGGCCTGAGGATTGAATCCCTGACCCTTGTGCCTGCTTGCAGGCACTTTAATCTACTGAGCTATTTGGCCAGCCCTTTTGATCAAAAATTGAATGAATATAAAGCTATTTTTATGAGTATACACGGTACAAAAATCCTTTTATGATGAAGTTGACTCTGTTACAGTTCTCTAATGAAGGAAGAAACCACTGTATAAAAACAAAAGCTTCATACATCAAATGATAAAAATGTATTATAGAGAATAAAATTGACCGGAAGTTGAGTTATACCAAAAATATATTCATATCTCCTAGATAGGCTTTGCAAAGTAATATAAAATGCTTTTCATTATCTTAGCCAGTTGCAGGCCCTTAGAAAAGTATAGAACTATATAGCAAGCAGCGATTTGATCACATTATAGTCATAAACTATGCAGTTAGATATCAAGCACTGGTCTAATTTTAATTTGCAGTAATAGTTACCCCCCCTTCCAAATCAAAAAAGCCAATGAATTTAGTCCTCTTATCGAAGATACTTTGGTGTAAATAGGCTCAAAACAAAATGTGATTTAAGAATTTTTTGTTCAGTAACATCAGAGTGAGCACATGTGCCTTTCTGTCCCCTCTTCAGGAACTTTCAAGTCATAAGGAAGGAATACCAGACAGTAAAAGGAAGTCAGAGAGCAAAGCAAGGGTCCTAAGAAGCAGAATCCAACCAGAGAAGGGCAAAAGAAAGAATGGCCAGTGGGTGTTAGCTTTAGTGAAAGCAATCACTGCTGACTGCAGCAGGAGGTTTTGGGATGGAGAACTTCAGAAAATAAAAATTGCAAAAATAATAAATTACTTGGCACACATACTTTTCTTTTTTTTTTTTTTTGTGGTACCAGGGATTGAACCCAAGGCCTTGCCCTTGCCAGGCGATGCATATATATTTTTAAAAACTGATAGATATTTGATGTAGTCTATTATAACAGCAGAAAATAGTAAAGAACTTAGCAGAACTGTATCAATATAATGTGGAGAAATTATGAACTCTGGAGCAAAATGCGTAATCAAAATATACTTCTTTTTTTTTGGCAGAACCGGGGATTGAACTCAGACCCTTGTGTTTGCCAAGGAAGTGCTTATTCCACTGAGCCATCACCCCAGCCCCAAAATATACCATTTGAAAAAATATATATATATATGTATATACCATACTGAATAACATAAGTATACTACTAATAAACTAGACACCATTTAATTATTTATTTATTTAATTATTATGTATTTGGTTGTTTCAGTCTCACTATGCAGCTTGGCCTTGTTGTGATCCTCCTCTTTTCCACCTCCTCAGTGCTGAGATTTACAGTCAGGCACTACTGTGCCCCTAGACTCTAGCTAGCTCAGCCCACCCTGGGGGCAGGGCTGGTGTGGCATGTGGTGCTGGGGATCCTGGGATCAAACCGCCATCACTGCACTTGCCTAAGGTTGCCTAAGCAGGCATTTTAGTCCACTGAGCTGACTTGCAGGTCCAGACACAATTTATAATTTAAGCTACAATTTTGATTGGTCTATGTGGGATAGATGAAGACAAAAATATGTTTTTTTTAAATAAACCAGTAGGTTATACATTCAAAATCTACACATACGTAATTTAAAAATATGTACTTCATAGCTCCAAAAAGAAAAGTGGCTGCTCTGGAGTATCGCAAGGGCAAAGGTTGAAAGAAGCAGGAGTTGGATAGAAAAACTGTCTAGAGTACTGAGTTTCATTCTATCCAAATACATGTATTATGTAGGTAAAAATAAAAACCAATTTTAAAGAAATGTCTCCTTTTTCTTGCTATGTTGTCCAAGATGACCTTGAAATCCTGGAGTTGAGTAATCCTCCTGCTCCAGCCTCCAGTGTCTCTAAGAATATAGGTCCACACCTTAACCTCTGGCAAAAGGAAATTCCTTAAAAACAAAACAAAGCATGTGGTTTGAGGAAAGACCTTCAAACTATTCTTTTTCCACAATTGTTAACATTTCCCCGTTAGGCTTTGTGGGGAAGGATTCCTGGGGACTGAGCAACAGTTTTTCCCATATCAGGCAAGTGCTCTACCTCTGAGCCACACATGCTCCTAGGTGATACGGGTTTTCCCTTTATTTCCAAAATCAAAATGTTGTTTTCAGGTTGAGAACTCTAAAGTTTAGAAACTCAATGCTAGGCGCTTAGAGATCATGCCAAACTAGTACAGAAGCTCACCTAACACAAGTGATAACAAAGAAACAATGCGCATGTTCTGATTTTTGTTCTACCTCTTCGCTATCTTGGAGGCAAAACGCAATGCCATCCACATTCCTGGGTTCTAATGAACTCTCTCACACTGATGATGTGGTCTTGGGCCAGTAGCTTGGCATCTCTAAGCACTGACTTTTGTCTTAGATCGTATGATAAGGCCGAATAGTCTTGAGGATGACATTAAAATGAGATACATTAGCAAGTGTTTGGTCCATTTCAGGTGTATTGCTAGCTACTATTGCTTTGCTTTCTCTTTACTTGTAATTCCCAGAAGACAAGCAATTCTTTTACAACTCCATTAGTAGGCATAGTCTTCTATAACTGGGTAACCTGATGCTTTTTAACGCACTTGTTAGGTAGTTATCTCTACCTACATCTATCTTTCCAAACAAATTACAGGTCATTATTATCCTGTGTAACTGAACTATCTTAATTAAACATTGTGCAAGAACAGGTAACTAGTTTCTGATGTTTTGAGAGAGTAAGTTTAATATTAATTATAATTATACAACATTAATTTCATTGGTCGAGTTTTATAAATTGATGAAAGTTCTGATAAAGACGGTAAATTATTATCATCCATTTGACAGATGAGAAAACTGACAGTTGAATAGGTACATGTGTTTTGTCTTTTTTTTTAATGCAATATTGGGGATTTAACCTAGAATCTTCCACATGCTATGTGAGCAATGTACATGGTGCTACATTCTCACCCTTTTTAAACTTTTACTTTATTTTATTTTTGCATTACCAGGGATCAAACTTGGAACCCTGAGCTTGCCAGGCAGGCACTTATGCCGCTGAGCTGCTTCCCTGGCTCCTGACACTTTATTGTCAGAGTCTGAGTAAATTGTCCAGGCTGGTTTCAAGCTTAGAGATGCCAAGCTACTGGCCCAAGACCACATCATCAGTGTGAGAGAGTTCATTAGAACCCAGGAATGTGGATGGTATTGTGTTTTGCTGCCAAGATAGCAAAGAGGTAGAACAAAAATCAGAACATGCACATTGTTTCTTTGTTATCACTTGTGTTAGGTGAACTTCTGTACTAGTTTGGCATGATCTCTAAGCTCCTAGCATTGAGTTTCTTCCTGTCCCAGCCTCTAGATACCTGGATTAAGGTACGTGCCACCATCTAGTTATATAAGTTAGGGCTTTCAAAGCCATTTCATTCTGGTCTGTACTGTATTGTATATTACTTGTCTCAGATCACTTTAATTTAATCATTTTAGCACAATCATAAACAATCATAATTTTGCATGAATGGATACTAAAACACTTTTTTTTTTTAATAAGTTGAATATGCCATCAGTGGTAAATGTGTATCTCCAGTGGATGGTAGTGTTGAACCCTATACAACTGCGAGTCTTGATTAATTCGGTTGCTACCAGTTAAATCTGAGTTTTTCTTGTTGAAACGTTTATGAATCCTTTCATTGACTATGGATTGCTCACTAATAGGCATATTGCTTGGTACTGGGTATCCATAGTGGGAAAGGTGTGGTTTTTGCTTTTTTTTTTTGCAGAACCGGGGGATTGAACTCAGGCCCTTGTACTTGCCAGGTAAGCTCTTATTCTACTGAGCCATCTCCCTGGCCCTGGTTTTTTTTTTTTTTTCAAGCAGTCCATCCAATAGAAGTTCCATCTATCTGCACTTAAAGCTGAAGTCATCAAAGACATAATGCAGGTGTCCAGAAAGCTTCCCAAAGAAAATGTACCTGGCCAAGTCCTGAGAGAGTCAAACTTGAATTAGGCTGATACATCCTAGCTTATCCAGGGACAAAGAACCTCACCTCTGGACCTTGATGTCCTCTCTCTAAGAGCTCGTTCCAGGCTGATTTCTTTGAAGTTGCCTATAAAAATAAATAAATGAAAATAAAGAAAGAAAGAAGCCCTCTGGGGCCTTGGGGATGGCTCAGTAGAATAAGTGCTTCCTTGGCAAGCACAAGGGCCTGGTTTTTTGCAATCCCCTGGTTCTGCAAAAAAGAAAAAAAACAAGCCCTCTCACCAGCAAGGACAATGCTTTAGTCCCATCCACTCTAGAGGGAGCCCTTGTGGGACCCTTGATTGCCTTTAGAGTCCTCTTCCATGTGGACAATATAGACGCACCTTTAATGGAGTCATTCCCCAAGAAACCCATTGTAAATTGAAATTATAAGTCAAAAATACATTTTCTGGTATTGGAAATCAAACACAGGACCCCATACTTGTTAGAAGCTGTGCTCCTAACTATAACCCGGGACCCCAAAATGCATTTGATATGCCCAATGAAACAACTTTTGGGATTTAACCAGTGGGTGAGTGAAGTCCAACCACCAAAAATCGAAGTTCAGCGGTGTCACACGTACTAGTATGTTGCTCATCCTTGCGATGGTGCAACTGGCTGGGACTCGGGATCCATGGCTACTGCCCAGCATCATGAAAGAGGATCGCATGCTTAACGTTACCTTGGGAATGGAGAAAAATAAAAATATAATTTTTTCCTGAATACGTACTGCTCTGGTACAATCATGAAATTAAAATGTTAAGCCAAGCAATTAGAAGTTGGAAATAGTCTGTGTACTAATCTTAGCTTTTCTGAAATGAATACACACTTCTCAAATGAAATACAAATGGCAAATAAATATATGTAAACATGTTTAAAAAAAAGTAATAATCTTAGCCTTCCTGAATGGACCTCTGTGTGATAGGGCAATTGCTTTGTTGGGTTTGGATATCCATTTTCTTTTCTTTTTCTTTTTTTTGTTTTTTGTTTTGATGGAACCAGGGATTGAACTCAGGTCCTTGCACTTGCCAGGGAAGTGCTTATTCCACTGAGCCATCTCTCCAGCCCTGGATATCAATCTTCAATTGAGTAGCAATCTAGGATTAATTTTCTGGAGCTTGGTCCTTGGAGATTGTTGAGAAATATGAATGTCATGCTTCTCCACACCGTTGTACCACCTCTCTGCCCTGTGTTTTCTACAACTCCGTAAGAAGAAGAAATAGGAATAAGAGATCTCCTGCAGGAGTCTGCAGGAGTCCATAGTGATTCTTCATCAGCCTGTTTATTCTGCCCTGGCCTGTCCACGGTCTTGAAGTTCCTGATACTGAGGTTCCTCAGGGAGGTATGTAGCTGCCACATCCCTGATGGGAAAAGGTTAAGGGGAAGTGTCTGAGCTCAGAGTACAGTGATCTGAGCCCTGGCTTTTGGCCATGCTCACTTTGGGTAAGTTACCTCACCTTCCTTCAGTGAGTTTTCTTGTCTGTACATCTTCTCCTCTTCTTCCTCTTTTTCCTCCTCCTCCTCTTCTTCTTCAATAAGCACTGGAATTATAGGTGCACACCACCACACCCAGTCTTAATGGCCATCTTGGTGCACCTGGGAATGAGGCCAGCATGGCATGCTGGGAATCAAACCCTGGACCCTGTGCTTTGCCTTAATAGGCACTCTAGTCCGCCAAGCTATTTGGTCAGCCTTGTTTTTTCAAACTTCTATTCAAAAATTTATTTTGGCACCAAAGGAAAATTCATGTAATGTCTCAAAAACTTGCAAATAGGTTAATAAGATTACTTTTAAAAATATGTGTTTTGGAGGCTGGAGAGATAGCTCAGAAAGCAGTGCAGTGCCTGCCTGGCAAGCATGAGGCTTTGTGTTTGATTCCCAGTATCCCTTTCCCACCAAAAGGAAAAAAGAAAAGTATTGTTATTTTTGTGTAGTATGAAATGAATAATACTTATGAATATGATAAATATTACTTTCCTTTATTGTATAAACAGGCATAGATTGTTATGACTGAAAATATAACTATTTAGCAAGTTAGAGTAGGGAGGGGCTAGGGGTATGGCTCTGTGCTAGAGAGCCTGCTTAACATGTGTGAGGCCCCATGTTCCATTCCTAGCATTACCCTCCTAAGTAAATAATGTGGAACATTTTTATGAAATAATACATACCTTAATCCTGGATTTCACAAGATTCCTCAAATTTTAACTCTAAAGTTTCAGCTGCAAAATAATCATTATTTCATTACATATATATATATATATATATATATATATATATATATATATATAATTTTATTATTTATTTATTTTTGTGGAACCAGGGATTGAACTCAGGCCCTTGCACTTACCAGGGAAGTGCTTATTCTACTGAGCCATCTCCTGACCCTCCCATTACTTATATTTTTATAATAGATGCTTCATATTAGTTTATTTATTTTTTATTTTTTTTAAATTCATTTATTTATTACAGTGTCTAGCTACACATCACGGATTCTTTTTTTTTTTTTTTTTTGCGGGGATGGGGGGGTCAGCTCAGCCCGCCCTGGGGGGAGGGGCTGACATGGCATGTGGTGCTGGGACTCGAACCGCGGTCCCTGAGAGGCGCTTTAGACCGCGGAGCTATCTTGCCAGCCCTTCATATTAGTTTAATAACTCTAAAATATCAGGACAGGTTCTCACTGTGTAGTTCAGGCTGCTCTTGAACTCACTCTATATCTTAGGCTGGCCTTGAGCTCAAGTGAGCCTCTTGACTCAGCCTCCCAAGTTCTGGGATTTGATTTGTGCATCACCAAACCCAATTCTAACAATTTTTAAAAAGCCTTAAATGAAGAATATGCAGAGGAAGTTTGAAATACTAGCTCCTTGTGAAAAGAGATCTGAAGTCCACCAAGATCTAAATGGTGCACAGAATGTGAGTCAAAGATAGTGTCTGGGGCCGGGGCAATAGCTCAGCAGTATAAGCACCTGCCTGGCAAGCACAAGGTTCAGAGTTTGATCCCTGGTTCTGGAAAAAAAAAAAAAAAAAAACCTAAACAGGATGGTGTCTATGGGATCCTTGTCTTTCTTAGCATTTACATTTCTTTTCTTTTTGCATTTTTAGGGAATGGCCTACAGGATGTTCAGGGTCTCACTACCGTTGGACTCATAGTGATTCTCTTGTTTACAGCCTCCCAAGTGCTGGGATTATAGGTGTGTGCCACCATACCCAGTCTCAATCACTGTCTCAGTGCACTATGGGGGTGGGGCCAGCATTGGCAGAATCAGGGTTAAGAGTCTCATGCTCTTCCGACTGAGCTAGCTGAGCACCCAGAATCAGGATTAAACCTCTAGTCCCTGTACCTGCCTGTGGTTGCTTTAATCTGCTAAGCAACTGGTTGGCCCAGCACTTGCATTTCTGCTTCTTCCATTGGTTTGAAGGTTCTTTGGGAATGACAGTGTTTTATGCCTCTTTATTTTCATTCCTATGTATGTGATTTTGCCTTGAGAATAGAGAATATAAGTAAATACTCAAATGAATTAATGAGCATCTGACATGATGAACATGAAACCTAAAAGATTTGAAATGAACTATAATTGAACTTTATATCTGGTCTGATGATTTTTATTTACATCACTTTTAGCTGTTATCACTCCTGGTTATGCTGTGAGAAGGTGAGACTTTGAGTTGATTTGCAACACTAGACAGCATTTATCTTGTTTTAGAAAAAAGAACCTAATAAAACACTGGGACCTAGAGAGAGATGCTTCATAAAATGTTTTGATGGAGATATTTTTCTTTAAATAATCATTATAAAATAATGGTTTAGATAAATACATGAAATTATTTATGTAAGACAGAGCCCTTTTATTTCTTTTGTTATTCCTTTCTGAACACTAAATATTGGACATGAAATAGAAAAATCATTAATATTCAACATACATAGTGTCTTTGGTTCTTTTTAAATTTTTCTTTTTTGTAGTGTCTAGCAGAGTAGCACTTAGAAAATCATATACACTTCAATCCCA
Organism: Ctenomys sociabilis; assembly: GCA_004027165.1. Taxonomy (NCBI): domain Eukaryota; kingdom Metazoa; phylum Chordata; class Mammalia; order Rodentia; family Ctenomyidae; genus Ctenomys; species Ctenomys sociabilis. Next base: position 10,141 of record PVKA01042081.1, read on the forward strand.
GAAATTGTGGTACTGCTAACACAAAACATCTTTTATTTACATATAAATGTCCTCATTCAACATGACTGAATACCTTTCTCATTTGTAATGAAGTGGCAACAACTCAACAATCACATCCTGATACACAGATACTAGATTAAAGTGACTCAACATATCCCAGAATCAAAAAACAATCATTCAAAAAATTCAGCCTGATCCCAATGTGTAATCCTTTCTAAAGCTCTTTTGGTTTACAGGCAGATCCCTGGCTATGATTTTGCAATCCTGAGCAAATAATTCATAAGCCTTTGGAGGAAAATCCCTGAAGCTCCTTCCTCACACAGTGACACACAGTGTGGATCTATTTTCTTTATACCATCTATCTCTTGTTGAGAGACCAAAACTTTGAATTCATAAAATGACCTAGAGAAGTCATTGAATGCTGTGGTTTTGCATTAAGCACAATATTGTCATTTCAAATGGAGTATTCCAGTTCCTCACAATCCACTTTGACGCTTTTGTATCCTCAAAGTATCTGAAAGCCCGTGTGCACGGCCAGTTCAATGACAGCCTCAGTACTTTGTGCCATGCTGTAATCAATGAATTTGAGAAAGCTTTCTTCAAAAACCCACAATGTTTAAAAAAGAAAAACAATTTATTCATTTAAAAGGATAATTTATTCATTTTGAAATTTAAAATCATAAATTTAATAATTTAGGATTTAATCTTTGAATGATTTGAACATCAATCTTTTTTTAAAACTGTATTTGGTACAGGGTCTGCAGGGTGTTCAGGATCTCACTATGTAGATCGGACTCATAGTGATTCTCCTGTTTTCAGCCTCCCAAGAACTGGGATTACAGGCGAGCGCCACCATATCCAGTCTCGATCACTGTCTCAGCTCACACAAGGGGCGGGGCCGGCTCTGCCCGCCGCCACGCCAGGAATCAAATCCAGCCACCACACTCTGCCTCAGTAGGGGCTTTAGTCCTCTGAGCTATCTGGCTGGCCATTGAATATCAATCTTACTCCCGAATTAGGTAGTCTTATATGTTATTTTCTTCCTCTTAAATGTATTTTTGCTTCTTTTTTCTTTCTTCCTTTGTCCCTTCATTGTTGAAGCATGAATCTATTTTTCTTTTCTTTTTTTTTTTCCAGTACCATGACATATCCTCAAAGAAGAGACCTGCCTTTATAACCTTAGCACACAGCGCAGCGGGTGCCACGTAATCTGCACATGATCAATATTCTCGTAATGAATTAGTACCCTGAAGAGCTGTTTGAAGAATTCCAGAGACCACAGAAGTATTTGACTTGCAGTAAGATTTTCCTAAAAAGTCAAAAGTCAAAATGAACTTTATTTTTCTGTGGAATAAGCAGTGCTGATCTGTTGCATCAAAATCTAACAGAAAGAACTGCCAATGCCTGGATCACACTTATGGTCAACTTCTAAAAACACATGGTGTACCAGTGCAGACTACCAATTAAAAGCCATTTCAGCAAGGAAACGAACTCCTTGGGATTCAGAACCCTTCAGAGAAAAATGAGAGGAAAACAGATTTACAGTTGTTTGTGAAACAACGAAACAAACATCAAGCATTTATTTGGGGAGGAACCTCTTTCATTAGAGCCACATGCATACAAGAATTGTTTCTACTTCTACCTTTCTCCAGGGCCTTTTTCACTTTTCTTTTTGTAATGGTTTTAGTCAGCTGTAAGACATACAAAGTAATAACCACTTATTACATAATTCAATTGTTTTTCATCTGTTTGCTGAACTATACTGCATTACCACAGTGTTTAACTTTTTTATTGCTCCCCACCCTCAAAAATCCCATCTCCTCAGCTATCAACATTCAAGCCTCCTGTCATCCACTTTCCTTAGCACAAAGCAATCTAGTTTCTGTCTTTAGAGCTACCTACTTTGGACATCAATGGAGTCATTGAATGGGGTTTTTAGAAATCGCTTGGTTCACTTATCATAATTCTTAAGGTTTAACTGTGGTGAAGCATCATCATTATTTCATGTCTTTTATTAGATGAATAGCAATAATGTTTTGTTTGTCAAGGAGATAGCTCACGATATATACTTCATTGTTTTACTTTTATACTTTTCTGCTGGATGGTTAAGACCTAGGTAGATCAAAACTTATATACGAACACATGAACTTTATATTTTCTATGTGGTCATTGAAGTCTTCTCAGGGTTTATCTTGTAGTCCTGTACATTATTCTGTAGTTCCTTTGTCTGTGTTTTGAAACTGTCTGATTGACATTTGTATTTCAATAAAATAAAAATAAATGGAAAATAAAAAAAAAAAGGAGATAGCTCAGTTTCACAAGCACCTGCCTTGCAAGTGCAAGGTCCTGAGTTCAATTCTCAGTACATTGATGATGATGATGGTGGTGGTGGTGGTAATAAATAATAATAATAATAATAGTAATAATAATAATAATAAATATTATGCTTACCCATGCATCAGTTGGAAGACATGAGTAATTTCCACTTGTTGGTTATTGTGAATAATGTTACTGCTATGAGCATTCTGGTACAAGTTTTTCAGGAGATAATTATTTTCATTACTTTTAGCAGAGGATATATGCCTAGGCTGCTTTTCTAGGTGTTCAGGAAGCAAACATCTTCCACACACTCAGGGAAAGAGCCTCCATAAGTTTGAGGGCTCTCTTCCTGAGCCCCCTAATACCACACCTGCAAACTGAATGAAAATTGTACTCAACTTTCAAGGCCTGATTCATTACTTTATGCATTTACTCAAGAGATATATATTCATTCTCAACTATGTGTCAAACATTGTGCTGTATATTAGAGAAGCAGTGCAGAACAACAGCAAAATCATAAATATCAGGTCTTACTTGCTTAATTGGGGACAAATAAAATTCTGATGACTTGCCGAAAAGAAGGGGGCAGATATGTATCAGGAACTTTAGGTTCAAATCCTGTGAGCCTGGTCTGCTAGTTTCTTGCTATGTAACACTGAGCAAGTGGTCAAACTTTTTATTTATTTATTTTGTGGTACCGGGGATTGAACTCCTAGTAACCCTGCGCTTGCTAGTTAAGCACTTATTCCACTGAGCTATCTCCTCAGCCCTGAATTTTTTCAGTGCTGCCTCATCTATGAAACAGGTATAGTTCCTACCTCATGGAGCTATGAAAATTCAGATTAATGATAATTACAAAAATATTCTGCAATATGTAACAAGTTACTAATTATTATTCTTTTTATCATTTTATTTTTCTGTGAAATGGAGTAGAGTGTAGTTAAGAGGGCCAGTGTGAGCTGTTTCCTGCTTTTGCCCTCGGTTGGGAGCATAAAATGGATTAACACACATAAAATGTTTGGAGTACTGCAGGGCACACGATAAGTACGCAGTCAACATAATTTATAATTACAGACTGCTCTTCATATCTGCAGGTTCAGCATCTAAGAATTCAATCAGTTACAGATCAATCAGATGTGAGATTTAAAATATGCTCTACATTGTCCCAAACTGCTTTCTAAATAAATGTAGAAGCCATTATGAAAATTCAGAGACCCAGTGTTTACCTCTGGCAACGCTTAGCACATATTAAAACTTCCCGTGCACCACAGTGGCAGAGCGTATGCCCCGCCTGCCTGACGCCGCAGCAACAACCACAACAAAACGCGGGCAATCTTCAGGTAAAGACCACGCCTCCTTAAGCGATAAAACACGGAACACACATTAATCCCCTTATTTTGTTTAACAAATTCTGTATTTAGTTCCACAAAGCCATTGAAGTTCACTCATTATTGTTACTAAAACGTGTAAGCATTCAGACTGTCAGCTTATTTGTGTCAGATATCACTGTGTGTGTGTGTGTGTGTGTGCGTATGTGTGATCTTTGGCCCATTTAACAGCAATGAGCTTTATCACTTATTTATTACCCATTTCCTCACAAAGACATGATGTTTAAAATTCCCCATCTTTTAATTTTTTTTTTAATTTTTAAAATTCTCCACCATTAAGAATCATATGCTAGGGGGCCAGGGAGATGGCTCAGTGGAATAAGGGCTTCCCTGGCAAGTGCAAGGGCCTGAGTTCAATCCCCGGTTCCGCAAAAAAAAAAAAAAAAAAAAAAAAAAAAGAATCATATGCTAGCCAGAGTCAAGGTAACATGATACTAAAAATTAGAACTAAGTATCATAGCTTTAAAAAGATGGCTATGAATTTTTCTCTCTTGTGTTCCTGAAGAACAGTCCAGGTTCTCTGAGATCATTCAAGCACTCAGATAGCTTCAGTCCTCTTACACAACAAGCCAGGGTATTGTTACCTGCATGGGCAAACTGGAATTCTATGACCAATCAAATATCTTAGTGGATTAAAGCGTCTGCAAGCAGATACAAGGGTCTGGATTTTGATCCCCAAGTCCTGCAGTGTAGGCGCCTCCCAGACCGTGAGTGAGACTGGGCTTGGTGGCACGCGCCTGTAATCCCAGCACTTGGGAGGCTGTAAACAGGAGGATCACTATGAGTCCGATTTGGTAGTGAGACCGTGAACACCCTGTAGATCCTTCCCTAAAATACAGAAGAAAAAAAAACAAAAACAAAAACAAAAACTAGAATTGTATAGTGCCTAGTGTCTTCCAAGTGGGAAGGGAAAAAAGACAAGAAATATGTCCAGTGTGCCAAGCCTGTCATCAAGTAGTGGAATTTCTCCTTTCTTATCACTTTCTATGGCTACACCCTGTCCACAAGTAGCACTAAAAAATGTGACCTAGCTCAAGAAGATAAGGGAAACAGATTTTGGTAGACTGCTAGCTATTTCCATCAAATGCAGTATTTTATTGCATTTCAGAATTATATCTCCAAGATAAACAAATGGCTGTTTTCAATAGCTTCTTCTTCCACAGATTCATAGCAATTTAAACCTGCTTTCATATTCTGTGGGATTGCTATTTTATCATGCTATGTAGAAAGTAAAGCTCATGCTTGGGAATAAAGTACTTACTGATTTGGGTTGAGTTTTCTTGCACAAAGCCAGATAGCCCAGGAGTCCTTTGAATGAAGAATACATTTTCCTCAGGGGCCAAAGATGAATACTTACTATTTGGGGATATCAAAGAAGCTATAATAAATGTAAAAGCACTTTGCAAAGTGAAAAGCTTTCTATAAATGTGAGATTGTTATTATTACAGTATTATTATCACATAAGTGTTAGTGGCCTATTCTTTATAGGGTGTTATGTGTATTGGCTCAACAAGGAGTTGGGCTCCTTATAAAAACCCTTCGTTCCTTATCTTTCCAGTTCACTTCTTCTTTTGTTTTCTCTCTCTTTTTTTTTTTTTTTTTTGTGCTTAGGACAGGGTATACAGGGTGTACAGGACCTCACTGGGTACATTAGACTCATAGTGATCCTCCTATTTACAACCTTCCAAATGCTGAGATTGCAGGCGCACACCACTACGTGCAGTCTCAATCGTCAGCCCAGGGGCTGGGACCTGGGGATCGAACTCCCAGGCCCTGAGTCTACCTAAGCTAGCACTTTAATCCATTGAGCTATTTGGCTGGCCCCAGTTCACTTTTTCTGTCTATTCTAGAGAGTTCTATGTGTGCTCTGCTAAGCTAACTCGTGATGATGAATATAACACATTTTGTCACAAAAGTGAATAATACAGTAAAATGGTTTCCATCATCAAAATCTACAGAATTTTGCAATTCCAGCTTCTTTCGTTTTTTTCTTTTTTGGTGGAACCAGGGATTGAACTCAGACCGTTGCACTTGTCAGGGAAGCACTTATTCCACTGAGCCATTTCCCTGGCCCTAATTCCAGCGTTTTGTCCAGTAATCAGTTTCTTTTGTCATTAAGATACTGATTTCCCATAAGTTATTTTTATTTCTTATTATTCATTGAATGAAGTTAAAATCATTACAATTTAACTTGTCATACATTTTTATTTTTTTTCTCCCTCATGCAACATATTCATGAGTGTTTGGACTATTCTTTGGAGAAATTACCCCTGATTTTTCTACACTAATTCCATTTCGACACGTTTCAGGAGAAGAGGAGATTGTCCTGTGCATGTGTGCTACCTCTAATAGGTGAGAAGACACTTGAGAACTCTCATGGTTCTTAGAAAAAAGATTAATTTTTTCTTGTAATATACTATGTCTTTAATGTGGAGGTGTGATTGTTTTCAGATAGTAGGTATTTCTTGCAATGGCTCATGATATTTATTTATTTATTTATTTATTGTTTTGCAGTACCAGAGATCAAACAGGACCTTGAGCTTGCCAGACAGGGGTTCATGCCACTAAGCTATCTCCTAGACCTGATTTTTGTTTTTGTACTATTTGTGTGAGATGTTTTTCTGATCTCCAGAAAATACATGAATGGGGAGGGAAGCTTTATAGAAATAATAATACTGTAAGAAAGCCTGAGGAAAGAAAAACAGTAGTAGGAAAGTAGATGATGGAATTCTTTTGAATTGGATAATTCCTGTGTACTAGAAGCCTTATGAAGCATGAAGAAAGCCTTATCCTCAAAGAGCTCAAATTCTCTTCTCAGGAAAATTAGGCCAGCAGCATAGATGTACAGCACGAGTTGGCCGGACATTGAAAAGGACCTGACTTAGAAAGTACCTATCCAGGCTCGAGCTTCTTGGGTTAACTTTATATACCATTTCTATTGCTTTAGTACTGTTTTTCCTCTGCAAAAAAAAAAAAAAAACCCTCTGTTCTTCCAGAAGTAAGCCCATTGGGGGATTATGGTAATCTTCGTTCCTGATTAAAATTTCTCTGCCTATTGCTTTGTATTTTACCTTTCACAGTAGTTTAATCCACATTCCATGGTTTTGTGATTAATCCTGGATATGGAATCGTAGTGTAGGTTTCATATGAGCCTCAACGGAACATAAAGCCTGTCTCTGTTTCACTTACAATATCTGCAACTGCGTTGACTTAACTTACTTTATTCTTGCTCACTGAGCAAAGAATTTTCATTGGAGATTTTTTTTTTCCTTCTTTAGTTGGTCTTTTCTGATGGGTGAGTTTGTGGATGGGGGGGTGGTTGTTCTAGTACTACTGATCTGTGACTCATAAAACTGATTTTCTTTTTTCTTCATAATTAAAATAGGCAGTGAGCACTCTCAGCCCTCCACAAACGCCGGCCCTGCGGTCCACAGTGTTAAGATAACTGATTAGTTCCGCAGCCCTGCCCGGCCCCTCCCCGCTTTCACCTAGAATGGGCCATAAACTTGAAAGCCCCCAGGCCTCGCTCGGGGGTTCCCGGGAAGAGGCTTGCGCGGTGGAGGAGGGGGCGCAAGAGAAAGAGAAGCCGGAGGCCTGGATGGGGTGGGTGGGGGTGGGGACATGGGAAAAGGAGGAATTTAAGAGGATTATAACAAGAAAGGAAGCATTTGGAGTCCTGGGAGGTGAGGCCATTCAGGATCTCGGAATCGCTAAGAAAAGAGAAACTTTCCTTTCCACACTGAAGCCTTGGGCAGGGAATCTCTCTCTCTCTCTCTCTCTCTCTCTCTCTCTCTCT
>PVKA01042082.1:0-17638 GCA_004027165.1 Ctenomys sociabilis
ATTGTCAAAGTCATGAAAGAACTCACACTGGAGAGAAACCCTATATATGTAAACAATGTGGGAAAGCTTTCACCACACGTGGATATTGTAAAATACATGAAAGGCTTCATACTAGGGAGAAACACTATGTATATAAGCACAATGACAAAGCTTTCAGCTGGCACGGTGAATGTAACATACATGGAAGTACTCACACTGCGGATTAATTCTATATAAATAAGGAATGTGCAAATGCTTTCAGCAAACATGATTATCACATATATGAAAGAGCTTATTGATCAGAAATCCTATGTATATGAGCAATGTGGGAAAGATGCCAATCCACACACATTGTTAAATGCATGAAAGAACCTTCACAGGGGTAGACTTTATATATGTAAGCCAATTTTGAAAATTCTATGAAATTTTTCAGATAATGGAGACCTGAAGAAATAGTACAAATACCTCATGTTACTATTTGTTCACAATTTTTCTAGAAAATACAAATCCCAGGTAGAGCTGTCCTAAAGTACACATATTGTGTGTTTTTCAGTAAATCACTTATGTGTCTATAGGGTTTAATAACCAAGTTGACATTTTTGTGCTTTTTAGTGTCTCTGTACTTAATCTATAGTGCCTATTAAGTAAACATAGTCCATTAAAATGTATTTTGTACATTCACGTATGATTAGTGTCTATGTACTTAATTTTTTTCTTTGTATTTGGTACAGGGTCTTACTATGTAGCTCAGACTCGTAGTGCTCCTCTTCTTTTCATTCTTCCCAACGCTGGGGTTGCAAGTGTTCCCATCTCAGTGGCCGGCTTAGGGTGTCTGGAGCGGGGCCAGCACAGCATGTGGTGCTGGAAATGGAACCCCTGTGTTGCCTAAACACATGCTTACTCTGCTGAGTTGTCTTGCCATCCTTTATGCGCTTAAAGTTTTATTTTTAACATTGGGAGATACAGACAACAAAAACTTTTGTTAGAATCCTGTCACTACTTTTGTTTTGAAATTTTGATTTATTTACTATGTCTTCTGTGTAACAAATGATGTTTATGAATTTGATGCCACATTTTATATTAGAATATATATCTTTTAGAGGCTTATGAGCATGCTTTTTTGGGCAAAGTGCTCCCCCTACCCGTGGGGGTACCCAGTACCTCATGAGAGATGAGGTAAAAATTTCCTTGAAAGCCAGGCGTGGTGGCGCAGGCCTGTAATCCTAGCACTTGGGAGGGTAAGGCAGGAGGATTGTTGTGAGTTCAAGACCAGCCTGAGCTACAAAGTGAGCTTAAGGCCAGCCTGAACTGCATAGTGAGACCCTGTCTCAAAAAAGACAAAAAAAAAAAAAAAAAAAAAAAAAAAAAAATTTCCTTCAAAAAAAAAAAAAAAAAAAAAAAAAAAAAAAAAAAAAAAAAAAAAAAAAAAATTTCCTTGAGGCCCGGGGAGATAGCTCAGTAGAATAAGCACTACCCTGGCAAGTGCAAGAGCTTGAGTTCAATCTCCAGTTCCACCAAAATAAAATAAATAAAATAAAATAATAAAAAAATAAATTTCCTTGTAGAATGAGTGGGTCAATACTCCTATAATGGGTACCGAATGACTTAAACCTGGGGAAGCACTGGCTACTCAAATGAAGTTAGAAACTGAAAAATAAGAAGAACCAACAAAACAAACACAGTCTGAAGGGGAAGAATTTCAAGATCCATAAAGTAAGCCTAATAAAAATCTCTGTTCAAAGGTTGAGCACTGGAGTTTGCTCTTCTTAGATGATGACAGGACCAAACATCACACCTCTTTAAGACAATTGAAGTATGAAGAAGCTTGTCATTTTCACTTAGCTTTTTGGTTCACCAGTGCCAAGTCCTTCCATGACATCACTTTTTCCTCATGGCCATTATTTCCCACTCAGATCAGTGGCCCACATAACAATTATTTTCTCTTGAAGGGTATAGTCATGCAGCTTTTATGGCATGTCTTTATCAAGTCATGCTGATTAGCAATCCAAAAGCAAAGAAATCTTAATCAAATTTGTATTGATACATGACTAAAAGGTTTTTGTTGCATTGATTTTCAGAAAGCTGTGTGTGTATACTGCACATCTTAGTGCTCTTTTTGCTGCCCCACACCCTTTCTCTACCTTTCATCTCTTCATCCTGTTTCCATTTGTAAAATATCTTTCATTTTTCAGCTACTGACCTTTGACTTTTTCTTATAAAAGCAAAATTAAACAGAATACCTCTCATAGTAAATTCAATCATCTATGCATAGCACCTTTTAAAAATATTTATAATAATTTTAATGAGAAATAGGAATGAGACAGTTTCAAAACAGGTTAGTAGGACAGTTACAGTAATTAATACATTGCATATTGTTGTCTTCATAGTAGTTATTCAGAGTACAAGATGTAGAAATATCTTCTCTGAACAATACTAGTATAAATTTTCTCACTGAACTAAGAAAAGGTAGCTGCATATCCTAACTATCTTGTATATACATATATTTTTTCCTTCCTTTTTTTCACAACAAAATAGTCCTTTATTTCCACTTTTGTGAAGTTAGTAACACATAACATTAGGTTGCTGATAGCTGACCTTAACCACACAGGATGTTCATCTCAGGAATGAGGTAGCTTGTTTTGCTTTAGGCACTCGGCCAAGTCCCAACTATATATATATATATTTGATCAATTTCTTAGCTTTGTTGCTCTCAACATATCCCCCTTTTTTATTTTGTTTTTTCTTTTTCTTTATTTTATTGAGAAACAAACAGCAATAAGACAGCTTCAAAAGTGATTAATAGGACAGTTTCAATAATTAATACATTGTACATTGTTATCTTAGTGGTTATCCATAGCACAAAATATAGACAGATATCATGTCCAAACACTATTAGTACAAATCTTCTCATTGTTTTAAGCAAAAGTAGGTGTATATCTGTCCTATCTATGCTGTTTATACAGATACAGAATGGTCCTTCCTTTGTATCCCCTTTTTTTGTTTAGTCCTATCAGAGATGGGTATTCCTTTGGCATTTAAATACTATACATGCATAGTATAGTAAACGGTAGAAAACAGTCCAGCGGTTCACAATAGTAGTAGGTTATCCACAGAATTTGTTGACTTGAGCCTTTTACAGCTCAGCATATTAATATGGCTTTACTTTATATACCTTGTTTTTATACCTTGTTTTTCTGCTGGATGGTTCAGACCAAGATAAAACAAGACCTATATAACAAGAAATGTATCTTTTGTATCTGATAAGGTCAGTCAAGTCCCCTCAGGATTTATCCTGTATCCCTGTAACACAGTTTGCAGATCTTTTGTCAGTGTCAGCCATGTGGTTGAGTCATGGCCATTGCTTGACCAATTTGCTCTCTGTGAAAGCCTGAGAGAATGTTTTCTCTCTATGTGACTCTCCTTAGGCACACTCTACATCTTTGACCATGTTGCTCTGTGGCCCCCTAATCTCCTTGATCAGAAAATTTGGGACACAGTACAGTACAGGTTTTCCTATGTCCTGAGTCTTCACTGACCTTGAAAGGCTAGGGTCAAAATGTTGGCTGTCCTTGCAGTCCTTCTATTTCTCTAATTTTTGATCTGAAAACTTTGGTTGTTAACCCTCCAACAGACAAGCTTATTATTACCCTACTACATATGCAGCTGGGTTTAACTTCACTATCTGTCTGAATATCTTAGGCATAACATGGAACAGGTATTTTCTATCAAGTATTGATATGTTAAACTTTAAGTCCCTACAGAATATGGAGATAAAAATTTAAAAAATGAAAAATATTTAAAGAATATGAATAAACATATATTTACATAGAAATTTAGAAATCTAACCATATACAGCATTGTAGCAGGACAGTCCTGTGACATTTTTTTTCTTTTTCTTGTCTTTTTTTCATTTATTACCCATTAAAAAAAAAAACTTACTTGAGAGATAGTATGGTAATAATTGGTATGTCATGACAGAAAGTATGTATTTAGCAGACCAGAATGTCAGGCATTCCAAGCGTGACCTTTCTATTACACATTGCTATCTTCAATGCAGTTGCTTGGTTCACAGGTATCAGCATGAGAATGAGTCATATCATTCATATCAGCATGAGAATAGTCAGAATGAGAATCCTACCAATTAACTGCCAGTTTCAAAAACCTGCTGATGTTTCTTGGGATTATTGCCTTGCCCATCTTGTGTGTATAAATGAAAGATTTTCTTGTTATTGTCTCATGTTTTTCATATATTTACATTTATTCTTTCTTTGTATTTAAGACAGGGTATACAGGGTGTATAGGGTCTCACTATGTAGATTGGACTCCTAGTGATCCTGCTGTTTACAGCCTCCCAAGAGCTGGGATTACAGGTGAGCACCACCACACCCAGTCTCAATCGCTGTCACAGTGCACCCCAGGGGTGAGGCCAGCTCAGCAGGCCTGTACATTTATTGTTCTAATTCTGATGGTTACATTATTTTCCTCAAGGCAGTCTTTTTCACATTTAAATATATATTTCATTAGAATTTGATAATTTCTTGATTTTGATCCATTTTTATCTTGGATGAAATAGACCAGTACCACACATTGATGAATTAATTGTTTTTGGTGCTATAATTTTAACTTTGGGTCTTCCACAATGTAGGGAATCTTTCTGATACATAGAAAAATGCCTACATGCAAAACTATTTTTAATACATCTTTGTCTTTCATAAGGAGATATTACCTTCATGGATTTCAGAATATGTAGGGAAACACATAGTGAGCCTTAAATTAATTTATATGATAAACATCCAAAAATATATAGTCACGATCTTTAGAGCTACTGTGTAGCTTTCATTCAGTGTTTTACTATCTTTACTTTCTACTTGTTGGTTCCTATTCATTCTTCTTTTCCAAGCATGTGATTCTTATTACATTAATGAATGACTTTTTTTTTTTTTGGCCTTGATGGAGAGTTGTCCTCGTCCTGGTGCTCACAGCCATCTTGAGATCCGCTGTAATCCCTGTCCTGTACACGCCACCATGCCCAAGTGCCCCAAGTGTGAGAAGGAGGTGTAATTTATGGAGTGGGTGCTCTTGATGGGCAAGGATTAGCATTGGTCCCACCTAAAGTGTGAAAGTGTGGAAAGATGCTGACCTCTGGGGGACACTCTGAGCAAGAAGGCAAGCCTTACAGCAACCATCCCTGCTACTCTGCCATGTTGGCCCTAAAGTCTCTGGACAGGGTGGTGCTGAGAGTCACAACTTCACGAAGACCCAGGTTTCAGAGATCCCATGCTTGACCAACTGCTAGGCCACTGGTTATCCAAGCACATATCAGGCCTTATCTCTAGAGATCCAGGGCTCCCAGCAGCCCTCATATCCTCAATAAAGCTGAACACTTGGAAGAAAAAAAAAAAGAGTTGTCCTAAATGGATTTACTTAAAATTGAATATTGAACTCAAAATTTTTTATTAAGAAATTGATACTCAACACTTACATTATCATCTAGGCATATATGTTTTTAGCCTTACTTAATGATGTGTTTGTAATGCACCTACATCTTCCCTAATATATTTTGCATGTGAACACATGGAAGATTTCAAGGAATGTTCCTCATGGTGGAGAGCATGCTTCCTAGGAATAACTTCCTGAAATTCATCTCATGCATTGACAATAACAACAAAATACTAGATTTATGATGTTATCTCTTCTTAAAAATTTCCAAATTTTCTCTATTGCAATATATTTATACTTAAAAATTGAAGGAAGATCTCCTGTTGTAGTAGTTTATTTTGTAAAAGCTAACTGGAAATAAGTATTTTTTTTCTGTTATATAAACATTCTAAATTAATACTAATGTCTATAAAATTAATAATTTATAAATTATGTTTCAAAACACTGTTAATATTTCCATTTGCAATTTGGATCTGTTTTTCACCTTGTCTCTTGCTTATCTTCCTTGGCTCACTGGAGCTAGTTATGCTGAAATAGCTATCCAGATTTTTTGAATGATTAGGTATTATCTTCCAGCCCATTTTAACAGGTCTGATTACCAAACCTTCCTGTTTATTTATTTTAAAACATACATAAAATATCTAATGCAATTTAGAGCATTTTTATTCTCTCCTAAAAGAACTGTTTTCCTTAATGAGTGGTTCACTTTCCTGAAGCATCGTATAGCTCTCGTAAACTACTTATCACTATAGAAACTATCCACCACTCTGTATCTTTCTGTTTTTATTATTTCATGTGAGGTGAGTAATTCTACTTTTTCTCTACTACTGTCTTTTAAGCAGATTTCCAAGATTTTCCCTTGAATTATAATATCGTTTCTTTTGTTAACTGACTAACATACTATTCCACAAGTATCTTATATTATTGGCCATTCAGGAATTGATGACAGTTAAATCATTGCCACTTGTTAGTGTGATGAACAACAAACATAAACATTTATGTGCACAAAGTATTGATGTTTTTCTTCATATATATATATCCATATCTATATCTATCTATCTATCTATCTATCTATCTATCTATCTATCTATCTATCTGTATATTAGAAGGATTATGCAAATCAAGTGAATTTTTATAATTTGTACTGGAAATGTATCATTTGAAGCACATGTTGAATTCTAATCCCTAGGCAGATACAAAAAAGTATGGAAACTATCTGCAAGTTTGGTGCATTTAGGCAGCACTTAGGAACAGACATACAATGTTAATAAAGCTTCCATGTTATCGAATACTTACGAAAGAAGTGAGACCACAGTGTGTATTCATGTGTTACACACACACACACACACACACAGTATGTGTGCAGTATGATCTCTGCACTGTGTCAGTAAGAAAGCTATACCACATAGAATTCTTCCTTGCCATCAAAAGAATGAGAGTACCTCTTTTCTTTCCATCTTATTAAGGATGAAGTACTGTTACATTCAGGAATGAACTGATTGTAACTGTGTGTTTTGTTCTAGCAACTGTCAGACCTTTCCAACATCACTTACCCTTTACGTTTGCAATAAGATTTTGTGAGTATTCTCTGCATCCTCACCAAAACTTATCTGTGAATGTAGTCTCACTGGCTTCTTCTCACCTGATGCCTATTAATACACATGGCCCTAAGAGCTTCAAACACATGAATACTTATTTCCAAGGATGTCATAAATATTAGTGTTTTTTGAAAGATGAGAAAACAGGCATGAGATACATATGATTTGGATTCATTAACTGTCTTCCCCTTAAAGGAAAAGTGCACAAATTGATGTGTAATTAAATTGGAGCTTAAGGGGTCAGAAGCTATGTGTTTATCCCTGATGCAGAAACAGGGAGGTCACAGGTGGGATGTGAGTCAGATTTGAATAAGCATCAATACTGTGAACTTAGGGTTAGAAATGTTGTATTTATATATCCTGCCAAAATTCTAGAGCAGTCTTTATTATAAGGATGAACACAATAAACAGTGCAATGTTCTAATATTATGGTTTTTTACATAGAAAATATTGAGGCCTAGCACTGTAGCTTCACTGGGGCAAACTTGCCCATCCTATGCAACACCATACTGAATGGTATTGCCAACAAAAAGAAAGAAGAAAGTAAGATAGAAATTGCAAACCAAAAGAAGTAGAAGAGCTTTCTTGTAAATAAGGACAGAAAAATAGCCCCCAAGTTTTCAGAAAGGGTCCTTAGTGTGGTGGTCATAGGGTCCCATTTTCTGGGGTAATTTATACAACAAAGTTACAGTGTGGACACAAAGCGGATCAAAGTACAACCAACCTATAGTATTAGTTAGCTAATATTGATTCAACAAGGAAACAAGTCACATAACAATGGTGCTTGGAAAGAACAAAGCCATTTTGGGCAAAGAACAAGTATAGAAATACAGATTTGAGACAATAGACAGAGCCCAAGGAGAATTGCTGTCTGAATTTCCTGGAAATGGGATTCCAGGTAACAGCTTCTCCTGCAGGCTCCTTGTTCTTTGATCCCTTGCTGGGGATGTTATTGGCTAGCATTTGTGTGAACCTACTGTTAGGCAAATGATGGAAGTTAGTAGAGATAGCAGTTTGTATTCACTTAAGTAATTATGCACTTTCCTTAGCCTGCCTTTACTCCTCAATAAATGTGAGATGCTTCTGAGGCTCTTGGCTCACTTTGAGAAGAGACTAATCTTGGTGAGACCTCTGAAGCTATATTCATCAGGTCTTCTTGTTGTTTCTTTTGGCACCGACCCATAGCATACAACAAACAAGTCCAGTTGCTCTGGTCATCCACCTGGGTAACTTATGCCTAGGTGATTACAGTATATTTCAAGTTACTATTTACCCTTTAGGCATACACGCCTACCCATTGCATCTTCTTGAGGCTTTGCCTCCTTCAGATGTGCCTCCAGCCAAGACCCTTATGTCTGAAGTCATTTGATTTCTTTGAGGGCCCAATCCCTCTCTGACTGTATATTAATTCCTGGCTCACTTAGTGCTTATAATAAAATCACAACAATATATGAATGAAGTTTATTCTTTTAATGAAATATTACTTAGACTACAAGGAAAGGGAATCCTTTTATTTGTGAAAATGGAGATCAAGTGGAGAAATTTTAAGTAAAATATATCAGACAAACTACACTTTGATTATAGATGTATTTAGAATCAAATGTTTCCACACTACAACATCATGGAGCATAATAACGGCCGTCACAAGAGAAGTTGGCAAAGTTGAGAAATGTTGTGAAAAGGTTCAGTATTTCTTTTGTGCTCTACAAAATGCCTACATGCTCTAGAAATGTTACCTGAAAGTATAACCTTTACAAAGCACCTACAGATTACATGGTGACTGCAGTGATTGATATAGTGTCCCTTATAGAGTCGTTGGTTTTTAAGAGAGTTATTTTTATTTTTTTCTCTACATTTGTGGAAGGTTCATGTTTGGTGATAAATGTTCTACACAGAAGAATTGTGGTAACCATTTTCCAATATAATATTTGAAAACCTTTCATTATACACATTTGTTTTATTTACTATTATTATGCTAAATGAAATGAATAAACAATTTTGTAATTAAGCAAATTTAACATGATTATGGCTCTATATTAT
The DNA here is from genome assembly GCA_004027165.1 of Ctenomys sociabilis. NCBI lineage: Eukaryota > Metazoa > Chordata > Mammalia > Rodentia > Ctenomyidae > Ctenomys > Ctenomys sociabilis. Next base: position 9,057 of record PVKA01042082.1, read on the forward strand.
CAAAGATTGTCGCTTTTACTGCATTTTTAACAGTAATACAATTTACATTGCTTATATTTCAGAAATTATAAGTTTATGCCTCAGTCATTACAAATGAAAAATAATTGATTTGAACATACAATTTTGTAAAAACTGGACATTAACATGTCATTAGGTCATCTCACATATAGGAGGACATTAATATAAAACATGCTCATCAACTGAAGAATGGATAAAGAAAATGTGGTATTTTTACACAATGGAGCGATAAAACAGGACAAATATGACTCTTTTGTCAGTAAACCGATGTAAGTAGAGAACATACTCAAGTGAAATAAATCAGACCCGCATGTACAAACATTGTATTGTCTGCTTAGTGTGAAAACCTAAAAGAGAAAAATGTAATCTGAAAGATTCATTTACAATAGACACTGGTAAAAGGGTATGAACTTACTCAAATAGAAAGAGTTACTAAGTTGAGGAGGATAGGAGAAGGTGTGGGGAAAAGAGATATATCTATGTGCATAAGTAGGATGGTTTGGCCAACTACTGTGTGTTTCTTCTGGTCTATGAAAAGAATCAGTGAATGCTTTAATTTGTTTCATCTCCTTTTTTCAATTATTTGTACTTCTTTTAATTTCTTATACATTTCTTTTTTTCTTCCAATTTTACATTCATATATCTGGTAATATGAGTAAGTGGTTGAAAGATAGCACTATGTATTATAACAAATACTATGAAATTCATATTATTTTCTTAAGTGAAAATCTGTAGCACTTGTAATTTTGTCTGTTTTAATTTAATTTGTAGTCTCTTTACAAAAGAAAAAAAATCCTACATTTTGTCCATTTCAACGTTTTTGTCTTCAAATACACTTCATAGTTTTTGAAAATTCCTACTTATTATTATTTTTTTTTTTTAGCAGAGGCTTTTTTTTGTTTTGTTTTGTTTTGTATTTAGGACAGGGTTTACAGGGTCTACAGGGTCTCACTGCATAGATTGGACTCCTAGTGATCTTCCTGTTTTACAGCCTCGAAAGTGCTGGGATTACAGGCGTGCACCACCACACCCAGTCTCATTCATGTCACCATGCCCTAGTCTCTGCATCTGCCTAAGCAGGTGCTTTAATCCACTGAGATATCTGGCTGGCCCTAGCAGAGGCTTTTACTATATTATTTAAAGATGACTGTAGGTCTCTGGGACCCTATATGTATTCTGCAGGTTTATTCTGTTGTGAAATATATGTAAGGATTTTTTTTTTTTAATTACAGGTCCCAACTAACTGAATTGATGCTAATGGACTGATGTGCCGATCTATTACATTAAGGTCTATTGATATTATGTGTTAGTGAGTAAAGAAAATTAGTGTGCAAATATACAGGAATGAGTATATCATTAACTGAAGAAATGAAAATATCTTCTAAAGTATTTATTCTATGTAACTTTAATGCATTTTAGATGCTCTAACCAAAAATGATCGACTATTTCACTTTAGGAAATAATTAGTCATGACAGTTGTGAATGCTAGGAAATCCATAGTCAGTGCAATTGCAACTTATTGTGTACTGAGATTTTTTTTTTAAATGATAGTGACTTCCAGCTGAGTTCACATACAGTAGGAGGGCTGGATGAGACGTTTATGGTCAACTTGGTAAGTTAGTATATGTTATTATTAAGATTTCTGTCTATGTGATTTTATTATTTGCAAAGGTCTTACCTAGCCTCTCGTCATCACATTGGAAACTATGTTCCAAGAATTTTGGGAAAATTCAGGTATCTGTACTACAGGATACATTAGATGAAATTATGTAATGTGTTGGGCATTGTTACCAATTCCAAATGGCTTATTGTTTTCTACAACTATTTGCATGTTCATACATAATTCAAATTTAGATGTTTTTGGTTGAATTGTTTCTTAGTGGAGGTTTATTTTATTTTTGGTGCCAAGGACCAAACCCAAGGCCTCTAGCTTGCTAGGCAAGCATTCTACTAGATGTTTTTGGAAGATAGAAACTTAACCAAAGTATTGCATTTATATTTTAGAAAACAATGATCTAAAATAATACAACTGTAGAAGGCATGAACAGAAAGAGTTCAAATTACTCATGCAGGAAAGACAAGGTGAACGACATTTAAATTGGAGATTCAACAAAGAAAATATTAAAACTTAAATGACATGGTAAGCAATATTTCCTTGCTCAATGATTTTTTTTTTTGTTTTTTTATTTTTTATTTTTTGGCAGAACTGGGAATTGAACTCAGGCCCTTGAGCTTGCCAGGGATGCGCTTATTCTGCTGAGCCATCTCCCCAGCCCCACAATGATTTTTTTTGATGCTTTAAGTGCCCACTGTTCATTGAGGAAGTACAGTCCCAGAAACATAGACAAAAATAATGAACGCCATACAGGATGGAAAAAGAGTATTTAAGAGAAAGATCGAGAGATCAGCAGAGGAAATGTATAGAATCTCTACAGTATGATGGCAAGTTTTAATCTCACATACTTAGCACAGTACAATATATTTGGAAATGCAATTTCTTTCCAAAAGGGGACATGGGCTTCAAGGCAAAAGATTTATATGGTCTGAAGAGAAACCAGAGTATAACGTGCTTCGAGATGGCCATAATTTTTCATCTATTTCTTATACCCGACTGCTATCACTGTATTGGCTGAAAACAAATAAATAGATGGAAATAATGTGAAAATCCTTACCATGAAGCCTGCTATTTCACTTCGGAATATTGACCTGTCAAACTGCCTGCTCTCCTTCTATTCCCTGGTGTCCTGGCCTGGTCTGGGCTCAGAATGTTTTCTGACATCAGTGGATTGATTCTTTCCTAGATTATATTGTCCCTAGAACCTCCTGAACACATCTGTGACCCATTTTCAGGAAAAGTCCACTGAGTCCTTAATGAAAACGTGAGCAGAACTGAAAAGCCAGGGGTAAATCCCTTAAAAACAAGTATCTCTCAGGTGAGGCGTCAGACAATCTAAATGTCTCTGCGCTACGATCTCCCATTTGGGACTCACGTTTTTTTGTTTTGGAAAGGGGACCAAACTCAGGACCTTACGCTTGCCAGGAAAAAAGGATGCCACTAAACTGCCTCCCCACCGTCCTCGGCTTTAGCAGGTATACAAATTTCTTTCTCAGAGGGAGGTCCTAGATAGGGATCCAATCAACGTTGAAGAGGATGTACGAACTGCCCAATCAGATGAACCGAGGTGGGAGGTCCTTCCGGTGTCATGGCGTCCAAGTGCGTTTGCTGAGTACCAGGTCCTGAGCGGAGTGACTTGTTAGGCTGCCTTCTGTGGTTTCTACTGGTTACAACCAGATAAGGAAAGACCTCGAGAGATCCTCAAACCACGCAATGGTGACTCTTTTGGGATGGGTGACCACAAATGGGGTAATAAGGGTGATATCCGGTTAGAAGTGGTCAGAACCAGCTTTCGTCGCTAGAGCCTCGGTGCTTAGCTCCAAGGTCCTTCTGGATTGGCAACCAGCCATCCTCTGTACCTTTTGCGGCTCGCTGGGGCAAGGCTAGTTCTGGGTCCCCTGCACCCTGTCCTCACTGGGACACCGCCAGCCCACAGTGCTGTCTTGGGAAACCTACTGCCCTCGCACATCCACAGTACTAAAGAGATAAAGAGAGGAAGGAGCTTGGGAGACTTAGATTCATGTGGTTTGGTGCTATGAGCTAGGACCCCGGTCTCATTTCTGCCAGCAGCATATCTTGCAGGTCTAACGTAACATGTCTGTGATGCAGGGTCTCATAGCCTCAACATACGTACGTACTTCAGTCGCCCGCCCGCCCGCCCCGCCGCCCCCCAACCCCGCCCCGCCGTCGCCCGCCCCGCCGCCCCGCCGCCCCGCCGCCCCTCCGCCCCTCCGCCTTTTTGAGACCGTCTTGGTATGCAGTTTAGGCTGCCCTTGAGCTCACTTTGTAGCATAGGCTGGTTCTTTCTGTCTCAGTCATCCCGAGTGCTGGGATTGCAGGCTTGTGCTACCGTGCCCGGCTCAATTCCTTTAAATTTCTGCTTTTTAATTTAATTTTTATTTTTTTCCGTATTTTAGGGAAGGGTCTCTCACTACTAGTTAGGACTCATATTGATTCTCCTGTTTTCAGCCTCCCGAGTTTTGGGATTACAGTCGTGTACCACCACACCCAGTCTCAATTGCTCCATGCGGGTGGGGCTGGCGCTTCAATCCGCTGAGCTATTTGGCCAGCCCCTTAAACTTATGCTTTTTGGTATTTATACTGATCTCCCAGGTTTCCAGTATGTCTTCACATTGCCCAACTCTTGATAGGTTTTGACAAAGTCCTGAGAATTTAAAGGAGTGTAGTGATGTGCCAGACAGTCTGAACTCCTGGGTTCCACACCAAGCAATGCAAAAGGAATGTATAATCTCCGCTTAATAGGTGATGCCTGTAATCACAATTAAACTATTGAAGTGAGGTCTGCCATTGAGTTCGAAACCTTTCAATATGGTTAAAAAAAAAAAAAAGTGGGAAGTGTACCTGCTATTCCAGGGACCCAGCCGGTTAGCTCAGTTGTTTAAGCGCCTGCTCATGCAAATACAATCGGACGCAGGATACTGCAGCTCGATCCCCACCTCCACCTGTATTACCAGACCTGACCTTAAAGCAGCCTGAGCCAGCCAAAAAAAAAAAATCATTCTCAGCTTCCAGGGCCAGCCCCGTCCCCAGAGTGCACTGAGAGGGCAGTTGAGACTGGATGTAGTGGCATGCCCATGTAATCCCAGCTCTTGGGAGGCTGTAAACAGGAGGATCACCACAAGTCCAATCTAGTAATGAGACCTTAAATATCCTGTAGACCCTTCCCTAAAATAAAATTAAAAAAAAAAACATAATTTCCAGAAGGGGCTGCCTGTTAAACCATGCTGAGAAAGGCCTGGAATTGGGACATTTCCATAGACTTGTATATGTGATATGTGTGTGAGTGGAAAGGGGTTGCATATCTCTTAAATTAATGACTATGGAGGTTGATATGATTGTAGACATTGTTTATTCTCAAGGTAGGCTTTAAATGGAGTACTGCAGTGGAACAGGAGCTCCAAATAGAATTTGTGGAGGGATATTGATTGTTAGGAATTAGGTTTTCTGGTTATAATGGAACAAAGAGTGGAAAGGGCATGGAAGAGAGTAGCAGGATGAAGGGTTCAAATAGTAGGGCTTACATCGTGTAAGATCTCTGAAAGTCAGACTGTTTAACTACAAAAAATTGTGTGCTTCATCTGTTAGTTGACAAAAGAGTCACACACTTGGAGAGAGAAGAGAACATAGTAGATAAGTGTGTCTTCTATGATCGCTGATCACTTCAGGCAATTGTTTTTCTTTTTCCTTTTTTGTTTTGAGACAGGGTCACACTGCATAGTTCAGGCTGGGCTAGAACTCACTTTTGTAGTCCAGGCTGGCCTCAAATTCACAGAGATCCTCTTGCCTCAGCCTCCTGAGTGCTGGGATTGCAGGTGTGGACCACTAAATGAGGACATGTAATCATTTGAGGGGCAGAATTGGAAATTAGGAAACCGTCTTTGAGGTAATTTTAAAATTGTGTGGATACTATCATTGAAGTTGAATAAAAAGAGTTTAATCAAGAAATGGAAGGGGTCTGGGAGATAGCTCAATAGGACAAGCACCTGCCTGCAAGTGCAGGGTCCTGAGTTCAATCCTGGTACCAAAAAAAAAAAAAAAAAAGATATGGAAGATTTCAAGATGTGCTTGATATTTATTATTGTAGAGAAATTGAACTCTGAAATTTCCTCTGAGCTATCTTGCAATTTTTTTTTGGCTGGCTCAGGCTGCCTTAAGAGTGGGTCTGGTAAGGCATGAGGAGCTGGGGATGGAACCAAACCTTAGTGTCCTGCACCTGACTGTGTTTGCATAAGCAGGTGCTTAAACAACTGAGCTAACCGGCAGGCTCTTTCCTCCAAATTTTTAATTTTTTAAAAATTTTAGATTGTGTCTTACTAACTTGCCCTGTGTACTGTGATTTTTTTTTTGTACCTCATTGACTGTTGGGATGACATAAATGTGCCTCTATGCCAGTTTCAGATTGGCATCCTTAATTACTCATGATTTACCAGTATTTCAGTGCTTGTATAAAGTAAAAATCAACAAGGTGTGGTGGTTCATATGTTAATGCTCAGCCACTTGTGGGACTACACAAGAGTATTACAGTGCCAATCCTAGCCTGGACAATTGACCAAAACCTTTCAATATGATATATAAATTCCGTGGCTTATCTCTACTTGATGAGTGACTCATTGCACATGAACTCGGGCCTGTGATGAATATCTAGCATTGAAAAGTAAAGGCAAAGTTATTCAGTGGAAGCCCTCTTTTGAGTTTTTATTTTATTGTTTTTGCACATTAGCCATATATGGTACAATACTTGCTCATGATGGTAAAACAACAGTAGTGAGTCATGCCTGGGTCAGCTACGGGACAACAGTGGTGAATGAGCTTGGCTTTACTTTGCACTGTATTTAATTTGAGATATTTACAATTTTCTTACCGTTTTTTATTGTGTTCCATATGTTACCAAACAGCTCAGGCAAGTGTGTTGAGCAGGTTTAAAGGATCCAGGGCTTGGCAGTAATGTTTTCTTGATCAGGCCGATTTTCTACATTTTTAACACATTTTCCTTTGACCTTACTTTTGGTTGGGAGTTGATTATATTTTCCCATGAATTAATTAATTAATTACATTTTTGCAGTACTGGCGATTGAATTCAGGACCTTGTGCTTGCCGGGCAAGTGCTTATTTTACTGAGCTATCTCCCCAGCCCTATATTTTTCCTTTATAACTCAAGTAGTGAATCTGTTTTAACTTTTCAAATGGTCAACTGTAAAACAATGATTATCAGATTGTTTCCTTTTTTTTTTTTTTTTCTTTCTTCAGACAGGGTCTCACTATGCAATTCAGTGCTTAAGCTCACTTTGTAGCCCATGCCTGTCTCAACGTGCAGTAATCTTCCTGCCTCAGCCTCCATAGTGCTTGGATTACAGGTGTGTACAATCACGCCCTGCTGTTTCTTTTTTGAGAGCTGTATTAATCAGGTTTCCCAGAATGAGAAATGATAATATTTGGTAAAGGGAACACTACTCTGGATTTTGATATTTGTTTCTTGGTTTGCTTTAATTTGGTTTGGTTGTTACTATCTCCATAATAGTTATGATAGTTATGATTATAGAGAGATATCCCAATTCAGTCATACTGTCTGGCTTGCATCACCATAAGAAAGGGATATGATAGAGATTTTCATTGACCACACACAGGCCTGAGTATTTAAAGTGCAAGCCATGAAGCATGTGCAAGTCTGACAAGAAAGTACTTCTATTCTCAGTTCGAATTCTCATTTTGCAAATCTTTCTGTTTTTACTACGGGTAGACATCTGCCTGTGTAACCCAGCTTGCTAACTATGTAATCCTCCTCCCATTTCTATGGCATTAACGAGCTGAAAGCATATTGATCTGCCCACTATTGTTACTATCAAGACTTTTGTCTTTGCAGTTATCTATCTATGCTCAGCTCTTGGTGCATCCCTACTCTTTTGTGGATGAACTTGAGTGCATACTTGGCCTTGGAGACCTTGAGCAGCTCCATGGTGTGCCACTCAAAGGGGGCGAAGCCCCACACCTTCTGGATCATATCCCACACTAACTTGGTGTTTGGTGAAACGTCTGCGATGGGGCTATGCTTTGGTTTGCTCACATTCTTGTGGCCCTTGTTGAGGCCCCATGGCCATGGGCTAGCAGAGGCTACTCTTCTTTGATGGTTGCTCTGGCGGAAGGACCAGAGCCACCTAGGATTTTTGTTTTCTTAGTAAGATTTAATTACATTTTAAATTTCATAACTAATACAGTGTTATTTAGTATATATCTTACATATTCTTTTATATATAGCTTTATATCTCTTTGATTCATCTTTGATAACTCACACTTGTCTTTGAATCTTTTCATTCCTTCTGCATGTTTTATCCGATGAGAGTAAAGATTTTTGAAGTAGGTATTGATGATTTGATGATTTTCTGATTTTTCACAGGATATGTGGTGATTTTCCCCTTTTCATTCCTCAGTGCATGAATTTGAGTCTTTTTTTTCCTTTTATTTGTATGAGTGGGCTCTGTTTATCAATTATATTTATTCTTTCAAAGGACCAGTCTTCATTAATCTTTTGTAATATTTTCTTAGTCTCAATTGTATCAATTTCTGATATACTTCTCTCCCATGTGTAAACTTTGGGCTTGACTTGCTCTTTTTCTAGAAACTTGAGGCGCAATATTAGCTCGTTTATTTGTGCTCATTCTGTTTTCCTGATGTGAGAATTCACTGCTATAAATTTCTTCTCAAGATTGCTTTTAAGTTGCAGTTTTCATTTAATTGTAGACATTGATTTCTTCTTTAATTTTACTGGTGACCCATTGGATGTTCAGGAGGTATTATTTAATTTGTTTAAATTGATGTTTTATGGAGTTTTTGTTGTTACAGTATTTTTTATGTTTGTTTTAGTGGTGATGAATTTCTTTAGTTTTTGTCATGAAAGCATATTATTTCTCTATTAATTTTGAAAGTTTTTTTT
>PVKA01042083.1:0-17644 GCA_004027165.1 Ctenomys sociabilis
AGTGAGAAGCCTATTCAGTGGAAACCCCAGAACTTTGGAAAAGCAGGGAACGCGGATCATATAAGGGAAACTGCAAGGAGGGAGTAAATCTGGCCTAACAGAGATGTTATGGGAGCTACTGATACAGGAAGAAAAACTGATCTTGGGTGGGTGACCTCCAAATGATGTAGGGAACCTCCAAATGACATAGGGAAAAATGATCTCTGGACCTCACCTGCATGAGTTTATGTTCTCTAAAACTGAAGAATGAATTTTAGGAACAAACAGAGGTTATGAGCAAAATAGATTTATTGAGGGAAAGAAAGCTATCCAACAGAGCTACAGGAGGGGAGGCCCAAGTGTGTAGTTCTCCCTGGAAGTTGTCTCTTCCAGGGACCTTATAGAGTAAAACCATGTGGTAAGGTGGATCTAAGGTGGTGAAGACATGGGAACTCGCTTAGATGGACAAGAGGTGGGACAAAACATGGGTCAACCAATGGGATTACAAGCACCATTGCTCAGGTAAAATTAAGTTCAGGAACAAATAGGAAAGCGAGTCACATAGCAAGCGGGCATGAATATAGAATAGGATTTATGGGGTAGTCATCCAGTAGTAGTCGGATTAATGATTCTTCGGTCTCTTTCAGGATGATGATCAATCTCAGACACCAATCTTTAGTGGGGGTCTGCATTTGTTTGATTTTCAGTCTTTAGGTCTGGCCCACAGCGGGAGCACCCATCCCTCTCAGAGCTGCAAGATATCTTGTCTCCTGTGTTATCTCTTTCGAGGGCCTGGCCCTGCCTGACTGCCTAAAAATATTTCTATCTAATGCAGCTGCCTACAACACTACCACCACGAGTGCTGTAGGGAGAAGCCATGTAAGGCCTTTGGAGCTCTCAACTCATCACAGATTGCTTCAGATGTCCCACTTGGAGCTGCAGGACTTAATGTTTAACCAGCTGGATTTTGGACTTGCTTTGGCCCAATGGTTTGTATCCTGCTGTGTGTACCTTTTGGAATGGTAATGTTTATCTTGTGCCTTTGAATGTTGCAAGTGTTTAAGTTTTTATTTGTACAGAGGCGACAGCTGAGAATTTGTCTTGGATCTTGCAGGAGACTTGGACTTTTCAGCCATGCTGAAACTGTTGGACTAGAATGGCTTTTTCATAAAGGGTTGTGCATGAGTCTTTGGGGGTCCAGGGGCGGAATGTTATGGTTTGTGTCTAGGTGTCCCCCCAAAGCCTCGTGTAGGCTTGGGGCAGCTTCTGGAGTCTGTAATTGATTATTGTGGATGTGGATGCTGCACCTGCCCTGGGGCAGGTAATTTGCGTTTGAATGTAAGGAGGAGAGAGGAGTTAGCTGCTTGAGCTGCTGCTGCCTCTCCCTTGAGCTCTTGCTCTTTGCTTCAGCCATGAAAGTTCGTTCTCTGTTTTGTGCCTCTCTGCCTTGGACCCAGCTGAGTATGGACTGAAACCTTCAGTAACTGTGAGCTAAGTAAACCTTTCCTTCCTTCATTTTGGGTGTCGGGTGTTTGTCCCAGGAATGAGAAGAGAGTAACTAAGACACTTACTAACCTGATATTTTGGAGGCCTCACCTTACAAACATATTACATGAAAATTTGTATAACTACAGAATCAGACCATACAGATAGTATGGATTCAGACTATACTACGGTCATAGCTTGTTACAGGTTAATTTATAGTCTCATAGTACTTACTTAAAGTGCTCTTGAATATTTAGTCTTTTAGTGCACTTTGGAAATTTTGTACAAAAGTATACATTACCGTGATGTTTTAAGTTGATATATTGCTGCTGTAACTATTCACCGCAAATTTGGTGGATTAAAAGAGGTCAATAGGAATATAACACAATTCAGGTCAGAAGCCTTTAATGGGACAATAAGGCTGTATTTCCTTGACTGCCCTGTTTGGTTTTAAAATATCATCACCAATACCTATCTTGTGGCCCTGTATCCCTTAGACTTCTGTTTCCATAATCGTATCTCCTTTCTGGAATAAACCTCCTGGGTCTTCCTTTTAAGGATTCCTTGTGATTTCCTTGTAGCCAATTGGGTAATCCAGGATAATTTCGCAATGCCCAAATCTCTCATTTGCTTACCACTGCAAAGTCTGTTTTACAATGTAGCATGGCATGTTCACAGATTATGAGTACTGCAGCACTGACACTTGTGAGCAGGCTTTTATTGTTTATACCACCATAATTACAGGTTGGAGGTCTTTGCTTCATAATGGAAGATAGTTTCCTTTAAAATTTTGTTTTTATTTTTTTAGGGCTGGCCTGATAGCTCAGTGGACTAAAGCACCTGCATAGGCAGAGTGCAGCTGTGGGGGTTTGATCCTCTGCCTGCCATGCTGGCCCTGCCTCCCGGGGTGTGCTGAGATGCAGATTGAGACTGGGTATGGTGACACATTCCTGTAATCCTAGCACTTGGGAGACTGAAAACAGGAGAATCAATACCAGTCCAATCCATGTATTGAGACCTTATAGACCCTGTCCTAAATACAGAAAAATGATGTTTCTTAATTTATGTATTTTGTATGGGGTTTCACTATTAGCCTGAACTCATGGTGATCCTCCTGTTTTCAGCCTCGCCAGCACTGGGATTACAAGTGCACACCAACACATCTGCCCAGACTCATTCCCTGGCTCAGTGCACCCAGAGGTGGGGTCTGTGCTGCATGTAGTACCCTGGATCAAACCCCAGTCCCTGCAGTTGCCTAAGCAGGTGCTTTGTCTGCTGAGCTATCTTGCTTGTCCTAGGAGATAGGGCAAATGAAAGGTTGGATGGTGTTATTAGACAGCCGTTGTGAAAAAAGACTTTAGGATAGAGTTGATGTCATGGTTATACAAAATAATCATGGATATTTATATCTGAAGTCCTCAGGGGTTGGGACTGCACAAATTCAGTTTTGAGTCAGATCAAAAAGTGAATAGTAACATATTCCTAAGCCATGGACTTTCAGGTTCTAGGAAAGTGCCCGTACTTGTCTAAATTTGTGTTTTTTAGAAATATCTTGGAATGGTAGTTTCACCAAACCATCCTTATGTTCAGGAGTCCTATAGTAATAATCTGAGTCATTTCAGTGTTCTTTAGATTATGAAACATGCACTTAGGTGTCTAAAAGTATTTGTTTATTAACAGATTTGATTTTTATTTTTCTGACAAACAGAAAGGTATATCCACCCCCCATCAATACTACAGCATTACAAGAAGCTTAAGTGCAGAGAAGGGAGTGAGAAAGGGCAGGATGGTGGGTGAAAATGAACTAGACACAATGCTTCTCTCTTTCCCAGGTTGCTCATTCTGTACTTTTTGAAACACAGCAATTATAGAACATGTCACAATAACCTTATCCTAAAAGCACTGTCAGTGTTTGTTGGAACTTGAAGGTGGTAATAAGCTGGAGACACTAGAAACCATCCCAATTGGGAGATGAACACAATTTCAGACAAGTATGGGCACTGTCAACTACCAGTTGTCTTCCTGAATTTCCTGGACAGTGGTTGAATATTCTTGATACAGAACACGATAATATCTCTGGACCTAGTATGAAGTCCTGAATTTTTTTCTTCTGTTGTACATTTCTGTAAATGTAAATTATCTGTAGATCATTTTGCTCTCTAATCTCAACACACTGGAAGGCTGAGGCAGGAGGATTAAAAATTTAAGCCTAGTCTGGGTAATTTACCAATTTAGTGAGATTATCTCAAGACGATAACTATTCTTTCTGTGGTAAGATGCAATCTCAACACTGATTTAGTTTGTATTTCTCAAATGACCAATGTTATTGAATGTTCTTTCGTATAATTATTTTCCATTTGCATTTCTTTATTTATGAAGTGTATATTCCTTACAGATTTTTTTTTTAATTGGGTCTTTGAATTTCTGGGGCCTTTAAAAATTTTTTGCATGTTCTTCACAGAAGTCCTTTGTTTGAAGGACAGCCAGCTATAATTTTTTTAAGTTATGGACTTTATTTTTATTTTGTTGGTGATTTATTTTGACATGCAAAAGTTTTTTAAAAGATGAGATACCAGATGTTGACTCTTTGCAGTGTTTCCCATACAGTTTGGTTTTTGTTCATAAACTTCCTACCTACCTCTACATCTTTAAGATTTCTACCTTTTTCATCCAGAAGAGTTAGTGTTTCAGCTTTAGTATTTACTTCTTTGATCCACTTTGACTGTAGTTTTGAGCATGGTGATAAACATGGGTAGAATTTTAGCCTTTGGCATGTGGAAAGCCAGTTTTTCTAGCATCATTCATTAAAGAGGCTATTTTTCTTTCAAGTGAACATATTTGGCTCTTGTCAAAGGGCCAACTGCATTTGCAGTTGTGTCTGCATCTTCTAATCTGTTCTGTGGATCCTCAGGTCCATTTTATTTTTTACAATAACTATGCTGATTTTATGACAGCTTTGTATTATAACTTCAAGTCAGGGATTGTGATACCTCCTGCCTTTCCTTTGTTAAGCAGGATTGATTTTGATATTGTAGGTCTCCTTTGTTTCTAGGTGAATTTCAAATATTGTTTTTCTAGATCTCTGAGGTATACTAATGGTATTTTGATTGGAATTGCTTTGAATAACAATTTTGGGAGTATTGCCATTTTCACAATATTTGATGGTGGAGGATCAAGAAATATCTTTCCATTCTATAAAATCCTCTGCAATCTCTTTTTAAAGGATATTGTATTTCTAATTGTATAAATCTTTGACTTCCTTTGTGAGATTAGTTTCTAAGTATTTTCTTTTCTTTTTTTTTTTTTTTTTTTTTTTTTTTTTTTTTTTTTTTTTTTTTTTTTTTTTTTTTTTTTGGTGTTACTGTGAAAGTTGTGGTTTCCCTAATTTCCTCTTTTGATGTGTTCATTGTTTGTGTATAGAAATGCTTTTGCTATTTGAATGTTCACTTTGTATCCTGATATGCTAGTGAATTTGGTTATTAAATCTTCAGGTCTTGTGGTGGAGTTTTGGGGGTCTTCTATGTTGAGTATCATATCACCTGTTAATAATAATAATTTCACTTCTTCCTTTCCACTCATTATTCTTTTTCTTTCTCTCTCTTATCTAAATGCTCCGGCTAATGTTTCCAGAACTCTATCAAATAGAAGAGATAGCAGTGAACATCTTTTTTTGTTCCTGATTTTAAAGTGAAGGCTTTCTTCCTGGCAAATAGAATACAGCTAATCATCAAGATCATGACCAGGTAGGATTCATCCCAGGGATGCAAGGATGGTTCAATATTCGATAATCTATAAATGTAATACACTATATTAATAGACTGAAATCTAAAAACCACATGATCATCTCAATTGATGCAGAAAAAGCCTTTGACAAAGTCCAACAATCATTCATGTTCAAGGTCCTACAGAAAATTGGAATAGATGGACTCTATCTTAACTTGGTAAAAGCCATCTATGACAGCCCAAAAGCTCATATAATCGTGAATGGGGAAAAGCTGAAATCTTTTACTCTTAAATCAGGTACAAGACAAGGAAGTCCTCTATCACCCCTCCTATTCAATATAGTCTTGGAATCCTTAGCATTAGCCATTAGAAAAGAGGGAGAAATAAAGGGAATAAGAATAGGTAAAGAAGAAGTTAAATTATCACTATTTGCAGATGACATGATACTTTAGTTGGAAGACCCCAAAAATGCCACCAAGAAACTACTAGAACTGATAGAGAAATTCAGTAACATAGCAGGATACAAAAATCAATACTCAAAAGTCAATAGCATTCCTCTGCACAGATAACAAGCACACTGAAAGGGCAACAATAGAAACAATACCTTTTACAATAGCACCATGGAAATTGAAATACATTGGAATTCACTTAACCAAGGAAGTCAAAGATCTTTTCACGGAAAATTACAACACCCTAAGAAAAGAGATTACAGAGGATTTCCGAAAGTGGAAACATATTCCATGCTCCTGGATAGGAAGAAGCAACATCGTGAAGATGGCCATACTCCTAAAATTGCTGTACAGATTTAATGCAATCCCTATCAAACTGCCACCAACATACCTCCCAGACATAGAGAAATCAATCCTAAAATTTATTTGGAACCACAAACGACCTAGGATAGCAAAGGCAATGTTGGCCAATAAAGACAAGGTAGGAGGCATCACAATTCCCAACTTGAAATTATACTACAAAGCCACTGTGATAAAATCAACATGGTATTGGCAACAAAATAGACCTGAGGATCAGTGGGAATAGATTAGAAGACGGAGAGGCATCTACGAAAACACTCAGCCATCTGATCTTTGACAAAGGGGCTACACAAGGTCACTGGAAGAACGATAGCCTCTTTAACAAATGGTGCTTGAAAACATGGCTTTCTACATGCTGAAAACAAAAGCTTGACCCAGCTCTATCACCATGCACCAAGTTACAGTAAAAATGGATTAAAGATCTAAACATTAAAACAGAAACACTCAATCTCCTGGAAGAGAAAGTAGGAGGAACTCTTGAAGACATAGGGGTAGGTAAACAGTTCATGAACAAACATATATTCGCAAGGGAAGCACTTGAAAGAATCAACAACTGGGATCAACTCTTCTTAAAGAGCTTCTGCATGTCAAAAGAAATTGTCAACAGAGTGAAAAGACAACCCACAAACTTTGAAAAAAATCCTGACTAATAAGCAATCAGACAGAGAACTACTGTCTAGAATATATAAAGAACTATGATGTACCAGGGCCCTCAAAATTTAAAGACGCAATTCAGAAATGGGCATCTGAGATGAATATACAGTTCTCAGAGGATGAAATTAAAGAAACAAATAAATATATAAAAAGATGCTCCACATCGCTAGCCATTCATGAAATGCAGATAAAAATAACACTGAGATACCATCTCACTCCAGAAAGAATGACTATCATAAGGAAATCAACCAACAACAGATGTTGGAGAGGTTGTGGAGAAAAGGGAACACTTCTCCACTGCTGGTGGGAATGTAGACTGGTACAACCATTGTGGAGGTCAGTGTGGAGACTCCTCAAAAGAGTAGGACTGCAAATCCCATTCAAGCTGGCTATACCCCTACTGGAAATTTTCCCAGAGGACCTGAAAACACTGTATCATACCGATATGTGTGTACCTATGTTTATAGCAGCACAATGTGTGATAGCAAAATCTTGGAAACAACCAAGATGTCCATCACATGAGGAATCGTTGAAAAAGATGTGGTATTTCTATATAATGGAGTATTACTCAGCTATAAAGAATGATAAACTTGAAGCATTTATATTGAAGTGGATGCTACTTGAACAAAAACTCGTAGGTGAAATAAAACAGACACATATGGGCAAATATCATATATTCTCCCTAGTATAAGAAGACAAAAGAAGAAATACAAACAGAAATGTACAACAACTAAAGACAAGTGAGTCAGATAGTTAGGGCAAACTGAATGGCATATGCTACAGGGTACTAATCAGCTTTTCTTCTGGATGGTTAACAACCTAAGTTCACAGATCAAAGTTGGAGAAATAGAAGAGCCACAAGGCCAGCCAACATTTTGGCCCTAGCCTTTCAAGGTCAGTGAAGACTCAGGACATAGGAGAACCTGTACTGCAACATCATGAAACTCAGGTGAGCTCCAAATTTTCTGAACAAGGAGATTATGAAGCCACAGAGGAAAGTGATTGAAATTCTATAGTGCGCCTTGGGAGAGTCACATGGAAAGAAAACTTTCTCTCAAGCTCTCACAGAGAGCAAACTGGTCAAGCATTGGCCGTGACTCATCCACATGGATGACACAGACAAAGGATCTACAGAACAAGGTACAGGACTACAAGATAAACCCTGAGGGGACTTCACTGACCACATAAGAAACATAAAGTACATGTGTTGGTATATAAGTCTTGCTCTATCTCAGTCTTAACCATTCAGCAGAAAAGTATAAAAATGAAGTATACATCGTGGGCCATAATATTAAGCTGAGCTGTCAATGGCTATGGTCGACAACTTCTTTGAATAACTCACTATTGTTGTGGAATGCTGGACTGTGTTGGATTGTGTTGTCGAGTTCAAGCACCTAAGTTAGTTGAATGACAATGGAGTGCCCATCTTTGACAGGTGTAGAGAAAGGAAGGGGTATAGAAAGAAAAAATCATGATGTGTGTGTGTATACACAGTATAGTTGGGATAGATAACGCTGTGCTTCTACATAATCCTATGAGAGGCAAGATTTGCACTAATGGTGTTTGGACAGGATATTATGTCGGCTTCTAGTACTATGGTCATCCACTAGGAAAATAATTATTGAATTTTTGATATAATTCAGGTATAAAAAATAAGATAAGTAAACAGCTACACTCTTAATTTACTGATAAGAGCCATCTGCTATAATAATGTCTGTAAGTATAATATCATGTATGCACCTTGTATGGTACCAAAACAGTATGAAAACCATTTGCAATGTATTAATTTATCGAATCTGTCTTGTTAAGGTGTCTTAAAACTGTCTGATTGATATTTGTACTTAAATAAAATAAAAAAAATAAAGTGAAGACTTTCAGTTTTTGTGGCTTTGTATGATATTGGCTGTTGGTTTCTCATAGACGGCTTTTGTTGGGTTGAGACAAAAGATATCTATTCCGATATTCTGCAGAGTTTTTATTTCTAATCATGAATGAACATTAGACTTTGTAAAAAAAATATACTTCTGCATCTACTGAAATGATGGTGTGATTTTTGTCTTTGGCTCTGTTGATGTGGTGTATTACATTTTTGGATTTGGGTATTTTCTCTGTTATTGTTCTCTCATTGCTGGGACAAAATATCCAACACCCAAAATAAGGAAGGAAAGGTTTGTTTAACTCACTGTTAGTGTAGGTTTTAGTCCATACTCAGCTGGCTCCAAGACAGAGTGGTACATGGAAGAAATCAACAGTTTATGTTGGCAGCAAAGAGTGCTGTTCAAAAGGAGAAGAAGCAACTGTGCCCACTAGCTAGCCTCTGTCCTTTCCTTACACTGTGATGCAGATTACCCACCTCAGGCCCAGGGTACAGCACTCACACCTGCAATCCCAGAATTGGATCAAGAATCAATCACAAACTTCAGAAGCCATCCCATGACTGCATGAAATTTTGCAGGGACAACTAGATATGAATCATGACAAGTATATTGAACCATCCATGCATCCCTGGGATGAATCCCACTTGCTCATGATACATAGTCTTCTTGATGATTTGCTGCATACTGTTTGCTAGTATTTTATTGAGGATTTTTTGCATTTATGTTCATTAATTAGACTGGCCTATAGCTCTCTTTTACAAAACTTCCTTTATATTTTTTAGCATTTTTTAGAGTTTCAAGAGAATTAGAGAGTTAATATATTTATATGCTTACCTTTTATCTAGGGCTGCTTAAGATAGCAAGCCTCCAAGAAAGCCTGAATGAAGCATCAAAATTATATTCTTTTCTTGTCGTTTGGATTGCTGATTTGATTTGCTAGACTGAGGTAACATGAGCCAGAAATGTTTTACAAGTGCTTTTTAAAGAAGTATCAACAGATTTTCTTTATTATTTCGTGGCCCATGTGGTAGAAAAATATTTGACTAGACAAAGTGATCTTTTGTTATTGCTCTGAGCTCAAGACTCTGACCATGGAACATATGACTAAAGAATAAAAAAGACAAAGCAGTTTCATTACTCTCAACCTCTGTTAGCCAAGCAAACATCAATTTTCATTTTCAAAAAAGATGATTCTTAAGTTGTTACCAGATGGCCAATGCTTCTTTTGCAAAGTGTAACTCCCTTCATGTTGCCTCTCTAAACTATAAGAATCAAGAGCACTCCACTCCTAGTACTGGGTCTCTGAACTTTGGATTCCAGGAATTCTCAGTTATTAGTATAACCCTGTACCCTCTATTCATTGAGGTGAGCAGCCTATGATAAGAGCACACCTCTAGGTGTTTCTGGGATCTACTCAACAGCTTGAGCTTGTGGCTTCTGGAAGCTCTGTCTTAGGTAAGGAAGAGGATTCCATTAGACATTTTAATGCAGTAATTCTTTTTTAGAACTATTAATAACAAGGTGACTTTTTTCTGGGTTTGAATCAATAATTCTGAGACCTGTCCTTGTAGAAATACTTGTGTGTGTGTGTGTGTGTGTGTGTATGTGTGTGTGTAAATTGTGATGACCTTTGTGAAAGTTGTAGTTCTCACAGGGTCTGTTTGATCATTACGTCAAGCAAGTTTGCTTGGGAAACCTGTATCATAATCTCCTGTCTTCATTTATTATTCTGTTTGTTATGGTTGACACCAGTGATTTCACTTTGATTCTGATAATATGCATATCATTCCTAGTTTCCTGTTGCTCATGAAATAAATTATCATACATGTAGTAATTGCACAATATTAACTTGTTTTTTATATTCCTGGAAATCAGATGTCTCCCAGAACTTAAACCAAGTTGTCAGCAAAGCAGCATGGTGACTTTCTTTCTGGGGCATCTGAGGAAAGAATTTATCTCTCGTTTTTCCATTTTCCACAGGCTTCCTGTGTGGCTTGACACATGGTTCTCTCCTTCTTGAAACCCTGCAATGATGGCTCTCAGCATCTGTTTCATCACTCCTCCTCTGTCTCTCATGCTACCCTCCTTCTTTACAAGGACCTTCGGGATTTCATGGGTCCTGGCTGTGTAAACCAGGAAATAACCTCATCTCTAGACGCTTAATTCTATCTGAAAAGTCTTTTCTTTTGGGTGGTAGTCTATCTTCAGGTTCTGGAAGTTAATTCCTTGTACATTGACAGGAATTCTATGATCTGAGGCTTCAGTGGTGCAGTTATGTTGGGAATGTTTTAGAAGTCCTATGAAGTGGAGAACTCTTTGTGCTCAAAAGTTGCTGAGAGGGACTGGGAAGATGGCTCAGTAGAATAAGTGCAAGGGCCTGAGTTCAATCCCTGGTTCCACCAAAAAAAAAGGAAAAAAAAGTTGCTGAGTCAGATGTGGATTCTCCCACATTTTCAACTGTAAGCTTCTGCATATCTCGATTTAATACATATTTAAATCTTTTTTGATATTTTAGAATATTATATTGATGTTTCTGTGTAAATTTGAAATTTATGCACAATTTCTGTGTCTCACCTGAGTATCTCTATGGGCAAAGAAACAGACTATTCCCAAGTGTAACAAGACTTCAGTTTACTTGATGAAGAATCATTGGCCTTGTTCACTGTCACATTCCATGCTAGCGAAGTGAAAAGTAAGTGACACTGTTTCCAGGGGCCTTCCTGGAAAAGATCAAGACAGTACAGCAGAGATCTTCCTGTGACACTGTCACATCTACATCTACATTTGAGAAGAAGCCTATGGGCATTATCATGGAACCAGTCAACTCACCATGAACTACTGATGTTCACTTAGAGATTTTTTCCGCCAGTTGATTCTCCATTACAAGGCTGGTACACTTCTCAACCACTGTACCTTAGATGTCTAAGTTAAATATTAAGGTACAGCAGCAGTGTGAGGTGGTAGATTTTTCCAGAATGTAATACTTGAGCTTTTATTGAGAAAAGCTAGAACACTTCACTCTATTCCTCGTAGTCTGTCTACTTCTCTAAATTTTTATGTTTTAAACAGTCAATTTTTAAAATGTTTTGAGCTTTGAGGGATCTAAAATAATAAGTGATCTAGTTAGATGGCTCTTGGTAGGAAAAAAATGATAAAGGCTAATTATTCTAAATGATATATAAACTTATTTTTGATATATGCTTCTAAACTTTTAATTGGCTTATAAATGATAATATCTCATCATGTTAGCTCATTTACATTCAGATATTTCACATTTTACCTTAAAACATTCAGCAGAAATTTAGAGAAGAATGTTCTATAGAAACCTTGAGAAAATTATTTCTGCAAAGTAAAACTCTTGGTCAAATTAAATGGATTAAAGCTTTGAGGCCTCAATCAGCCACAAAGTTTGAGGCAAGATCAACATACTAAAAATAACATATTAACAGTGATCATGGCTCACAGAATGAGGCCAGTTGGATTCAAAACTTTGGAGGTGAGATGACTGTGCTTAAAGATAGTTGTTCTAAATGGAGTGCCCATCTTTGACAGGTGTAGACAAATGAAGGGGTATAGGAAGGAAGAATCATGATGTGTGTGTATGGACAAAACAGTTGGGATAGATAACGTTGTGCTTCTACATAATTCTATGAGAGGCAAGTTTTGTACTAATGGTGGTTGGACAGGATATTATGTCCACTTCTAGTACTATGGACAACCACTAGAAAAATAACAAGGTAGAAAGTATTAATTATTGAATCTTTGATGCAATTCAGGTATAAAAAATAAGATGCATAAACAGCTACACTCTTAATTTACTGATAAGAGACATCTGCTATTATAACGTCTGTAAGTATAATGTCTTATATGCACCTTATACAATACCAGAACATTATGAAAACAGTTTGCAATGCATTAATTTATCAAATCCATCTTGTCAAGGTATCTTAAAACTGTCTCAATGATATTTGTACTTCAATAAAACAAACAAACAAAAAGATAGTTGTTCTTGTCTCAAACCCCTGAATTCTACAAAATAGCACTTGCCACAGTATTGGATGCTACTGTGTAAGAATCTATACTCCCAAGGACTGCCTTGAAACTTTCTCTACTCTGGGCACTTTCTGAGACTGTCCTATTGATATTTATTCAAATTTCTGTAGATAAAACTAATACTTAGCAGTGATTATTCAAAATAACATTATGTCTACTATTCTGTATCATGCTAATAAGGTTTAGTGAAAGATGGGAACCAGATTACAATGAAGGGGAATTGTTTCATTTAAACTCACAATATCATAATGTTTTCCAGTAGACATTTCTCCTCTATAAATGTCTGGAAAGTGAAAGTACTTCAAGTTCCTCTCGCCTTGAACAGAGAATTGGATGAGCAAAGCCAAAAATAGTGCCAAAGGTTTATTTGAAAGCGGAGGAGTAAAAAGGTAAGGGAAGAACTAGCTCTGTGGGGTGAACTTAGGCCAAATTAAACAGCAAAGGATAAAAAGCAAAAATAAATGTGCATTCTGTATCTGGGAGGTGAGATCCAGAGTGTGCTACAGTGAGGGGTCAGGAGAGCAGGCTCCTCGTGGTGTCTTGTTTCTTTTATGCTGCTCACACCCTGGGAGAGCCAATGAGAAGTTCTATACTGTACTGAGAATTACCTAGTGCCACCTTAGTCTATTACAATTTTTTGGGGTGTTTTTTATTTTATTTTATTTATTTTTTTATTTTATTGAAGTACAAATATGAATCAAATGGTTTTAAGACATCTTAACAAGACAGATTCGATAAATTAATACATTGCAAACTGTTTCCATACTGTTTTGGTACCATGCAAGGTGCGTACATGATATTATCCTTACAGACATTATTATAGCAAATGTCTCTTATCAGTAAATTAAGAGTGTAGCTGTTTACTTATCTTGGTTTTTATACCTGAATTATATCAAAGATTCAATAACTATTTTCCTAGTGGTTGTCCATGGTACTAGAAGCCAACGTAATATCCTGTCCAACCACCATCAGTGCAACTCTTGCCTCTCATAGAATTATGTAGAAGCACAGCGTTATCTATCCCAACTATACTGTGTATACACACACACATCATGATTTTTTCTTTCTATACCCCTTCCTTTGTCTACACCTGTCAAAGGTGGGCACTCCATTGTCATTCAACTAACTTAGGTGCTTGAACTCGACAACACAATCCAACACAGTCCAGCATTCCACAACAATAGTTATTCAAAGAAGTTGTCGACCATAGCCATTGACAGCTCAGCTTAATATTATGACCCCGCAATGTATACTTCATTTTTATACCTTTCCTGCTGGATGGTTAAGACCTAGATAGAGCAAGACTTATATACTAACACATGTACTTTATGTTTCTTATGTGGTCAATGAAGTTCCACAGGGTTTATCTTATAGTACTGTACGTTATTCTGTGGATCCTTTGTCTGTGTCATCCATGTGGATGAGTCACGATTGATGAGTTCTGTGCATTTCTACATCTTTGCAATTCCCCACCTCCTCTAGCAATGGGAGATAATTCTATTACAGCTTAATGATTCATCATTTAGATGATGAATAGCATAGGGACAGAGAAAAAAAGGTCAGCACAAATACACTTGGCCCAGAACAGCCTAGAAGGAGGAGACCCAGAGGGTGTGAGCACCCGTGTCCTCAGGGGTTTGAGGATCTGGTCTCTCTGGGTAAGGATGGCATTCTGGGCCCCACTCTGCTTTCCAGGCCCCTGTAAATGGTTCTGGTATGGAGTGCAGGACCCATAGAAAATCTCCTTGGCCAGCTTTGTATCCCAGAAGAACAAAGACAGCAGGTTGGGTTTCATGCCCAACTCAGAAGCAATTTCATCCATGTAGTCCGTGTACTGCACTCTTCCTGTGTCTTTTGTGCTTTGCCCAAACCTGGAACAAAAAGGAAAATGATATCCCTAGGTAAAATAGGCCGTTTTCCCTTGCATTTCTAAAGGACTTTACTTCTATTTTGCTTATTGATTTTGTTATCTTCTACTCTAAATCTTCTTAATTTCATTTATTTGTGTTGATTAACTTTGGGATATGACGATGTCTTAAGTTCAAGATGTGAGTTCTTGATCTCTCAAAGTTCCCAAAGCATCTAGTAGAGTGAATAGAGAATGTTAAACAAGTGGATAAATGGAGTCTTATTTTATTTTCAGAAACATAATCTAGTTTCATCATAAATCTGACATTGAGAAATGTGAATCAAGTAGAAGAGTGTTAGCATACATTGCTCACTTCATGCTTCCAAGCTGCAGAAATATCTTTCTCATGTGTTAATTCTGGACCTAAACTCCTATGCTGAACACCCCTAGACAGTCAGAATTATATTTTAACTAACTTTAAGTGACTTGTTCTACATACTTGGAAATTAAAAATCACTCTTGGGCCAAAGTAAAATGAAATTAGAATTGTTACATGCAATATATCAGGATTTGTCAAAATGTTGAGAAGAAGTAAGTATTAATTATTCAAGAGAAACAATGAAATATGAATGATTCAAGCACCAAAATGAAGTTAGAAATAAACATAAAACATGACTATCGAGGTAATAATATCAATATATTACTAAATTTATGAATTTGGGAAAAATTTCTATTGAAACTTAAAACTGATGTTTAAACAAGTAAACAGTATAACAGACAAATTCTTTTTTTTTTTTTTGTCTTTTTTGAGACAGGGTCTCACTATGCAGTTCAGACTGGCCTTAAGCTCACTTTGTAGCTCAGGCTGGTCTCGAACTCACAACAATCCTCCTGCCTCAGCCTCCCGAGTGCTGGGATTACAGGCCTGCGCCACCATGCCCGGCTGACAAATTCTTTAATGCTTTAACCAAAATCAAAATATGTAGAATTCTCACCCTGACTAACTATACATGCTGATACCTGTGAACAAAGCAACTGCATTGAAGATAGCAATGTGTAATAGAAGGGTCATGCTTGGAATACTTGTCATTCTGGTCTTCTAAATACATTGTTATTGTCATGACATATCAGTTATTACCATACTTTATTTCAAGTAAAAGTTTTTTTAATGGGTAATAAATGAAAACAAGACACAAGAAGAAGAAAAAAAAATCACAGGACTGTCCTACTACAATGCTGTATATGGTTAGATTTCTAAATTTCTGTGTAAAATATGTAATTGTTTATTCATATTCTGTAAATATTTTCATTTACAATTTTTTTATCTCCATATTTTTAGGGACTTAATGTTTAATTTGATGGAAAATACTTGTTCCATGTTATGCCTAAGATGTTTTATATTCAGACAGATAGTGAAGTTAAATCCAACTGCATATGCTGCAGGGTAATAAGCTTCTCTTCTGGAGGGTTAACAATCTAAGTTTGTCAACCAAAAATTAGAGAAATAGAAGGGTTTCAAATCCTGATATATTTTGGCCCTAGCCTTTTAAGGTCAGTGAAGACTCAGGACATAAGAGAACCTATACTGTAACATCATGTAGCTCAGTTGTGTCCCAAACTTTCTGATCAAGGAGACTATGAGGCCACAGAGCAACGTGATCATGACATAGAGTGTGCCTAAGGAGAGTCACCTGGTGAGAAAACAATCTCTCAGGCCTTCACAGAGAACAAATTAGTCAAGCAATGGCATGACTCATCCACATGGCTGACACTGACAAAGGATCTTCAAACTGTAGTACTGGGTTACAGGATAAATCCGGACTTTATCAGATACAAAAGTTACCTTTCTTGTTATATAGGTCTTGCTTTACCTTGGTCTTAACCATCTATCAGAAATGTATAAAAATGAGGTATATAAAATAAAGTCATATTAATATGCTGAGGTGTCAAAGGCTCAAGTCAATAACTTCTATAGGTAACTCACTACTATTGTGGACTGTTGGACTGTGTTGGATTGTTTTGCTGAATTCATGCACTTATAGTATTTGGATGCCAGTGGACTACCTATTTCTGACAGTTCTAAACAAAAAAAAGGGGGATACAAAGGAAAGGCCATTTTGTATCTGTATATGTGGAATAGTTAGATATACAGCTACATTTGCTTAATTCAACGAGAAGAAAGATTTGTACTGTTTGGACAGGATATTCTGTCTGCAGCTTATACTATGGGTAACCACTAAGAAGATAACAATGTACAATGTATTAATTATTTAAACTGTCCTATTAATCAGTTTTGAAACTGTCTGGTTGCTATTTGTTTCTCAGTAAAATAAAAAAGTCAAAATATGAAAGCATACCTATTGACTTAAAAATATTCATTGCTGCTTTCTAACCTATCTACTTAATGATTATCACTTAAATATTATGACCAAAAAAGAATGAGTTCATTACAAAATAATTACATGAAGCAATAATCTTATTAAAGTCCAGAACTTGTAAATATAAAATTAACTACATAGGATGATAGAAAACATAAATATTTATCTACCCTATTATATGTTGTAGCTTAGGCTGTTGATTTAGTTATAACTTGATCATTTCTTCTAAAGGGTTCTATTGAATGAAAGCTTACTTCAAAAAAATTATGTTTATGTTCTTAAGCTACTCTTTGCTAGAGTATACATTTTCATTTCCATAGATCCTGAATTTAGTTAATCTCTCACGTTCTAATGATGAATACATGGATGCTTCCAAGTAGTCCTGACTTTAGAGATTGCTCATTGCATACATAGATGATCTATGGTTGTCGACTGGCCTTGTGGCTCTTCTATTTCTCCAACTCTGACTTGGGATCTTAGGTTGTTAACCATCCAGAAGAAAAGCTGATTAGTATCCTGCAGCATATGCCATTCACTTTGCTTTATCTGACTCAATTGATTTTACTTGTTGTACATTTCCTTTTGTATTTCTGCTTTTTGCTTGTTATACTAGGGAGACTATATGATATTTACACATGTGTTTCTGGTTTATTTCACTTATGAGTATATGTTCAAGTGGCATCCACTTCAGTATAAATGCTTCAAACTTATCATTCTTAATAGCTGAGTAATACTCCATTATATAGAAATACCACATCTTTTTCAACCATTCCTCATGTGATGGACATCTTGGTTGTTTCCAAGATTTTGCTATCACACATTGTGCTGCTATAAACA
>PVKA01042084.1:0-17650 GCA_004027165.1 Ctenomys sociabilis
TGACTCACTCTCGCTGCCACCCCTCTGCTCTCCCTAGACAGCCCAGATCACCTCCCAAGCCCGCGCCCTACACCAAAGTATTTGCCTTAGGGTTGTGTGAGGGGATAACTCCAACTAAGGTACCTGTTAGGGAGTGAACTGTGTCCAAGAAAGAGACAACTTGAAGCTCTAACAATACCTTATTTAGACACAGGTCATCAAAGACACAACTGCTTAATGAGATCCTCCTGGAAGAGGGTGGGGCCTTAACCCAACAAGACTCGTGTCCCTATAAGAAGCAGCATAAAGGAAGAGGACAACCGGGGAAGACAGTGGTAGAGAAGGAGTGACACATCTATAAGCCAAGAAAATCCAAGGAAGCCAACAAACTCCAGGCACCAAAGAGACGCGGAAGAATCTTCTTCACATGTTGCGGACACCATTTTGGGGTGAGCTAAACATGAGCATGGGGGTAGAGTGGCTCCTTTCATGACAGCTCAAAGTGCCCTGTGGTCCCTCTAAATTGTCACTCCTCTGTGAGGAAAGAAGCTCCTTAGGCCTTCCACAGGCTCTATAAAGCAAAGACCACTGAAGCCTTAGGTGCCGGGGATTTTGTACACTGTCTGCGTCCCCTCCCCCCTCCACCTCCAGCCCTCTTAAAACTAATACCACAATCCCTGACTGATATTAAAAACTGACAAGGAATTTTGCCACCGGCACTAGCATTTTAATATTGAAAGGTTGTGAAATCTAATAAGAGCTACGAGGAGGTTGATGGGGGTGGCATTATTTTTCCCCCATCCGAGCTTGAATAGAACTGGGATTCAATAAGCAAATGTGACAGAATGTGTAATTTCCCCTGATCTGCTGCAGCCAGGCATTTCCTGTTTAATAACCTTAAACCAGCACGGCCCCCTCCCGGAGCGACCCTCCCAGAACATCTCTCCTCTCTATCTTATCAGCATAATCCTTCATTTGAACGCAGCTCGGACTGGCACTTTGGTGGCACCTTATCGCCGCTTGAGGACACAAAGGGAACAAGCTGAAATATTATTTTTCCCCTTTGTGGAAAGGTGTTAATGAGATCTTCCTGCCATCACCCTGCCCGCAGCAACGCGGGATCCCTGATCCCAGCCCTTCTGGTCAAATCCCAGCTTTAAAATCTGTCCAGAAAGGAAGAGGCTCCCGGTGCATACTCAGCGTCCATACCGGGGAGGTCAAGACCCGAGACTCCGCTGCAAATTGACAAGCAATGGGAGGAGCCTCAGTCTGGTTTGGGAAGCTGGGCTCCGAGTGCTTCTTCCGCCCCAGTCAGGTCCCCAGGACTACGACAGCACCGGCTCCTACCTTGCGCACCCGGCATGCTAAAGAAGAGGAGGCCAGGGAGGGCTCCAGGGAGAACTCTGCAGTGAACTGCCAAGCCTGGCTGGAACCCCACAACTTGCTTGGGGCAGGGCAGTGCTTCCTGAGGCACCAGGTCTTGCAGGGACAGAGTTTCAGTTTTTCGAGAGTAGCCCAAAGGGTCCCTTGCTTATCCTAAAGCAAGTGATGCTCAGAAGCCCTGTTGAGCAGTGGAGTCAACAACGTGGCGCTGCATGTTGATCATCCCTGCAGAGGCTGCTGACCCCACAACCAATAACAGGCACCCGTTCCGCGCAGGCGCAGCCCCAGGCTGCGCGCGCACTGCGCTCCTTGCCCCTCACAGCCTCGCTAGGAGGCAGTTGCTCTGTTATTTTCCCCATTTTGCACATCTTCTGGTGGAGGCTCACAGCAATTTGCCCCCCACACACACACACACCGCATGTACGCAGGTGGTAAACGGGCAGGTGCTGAGAGCCTGATCGTTTGATTCCAAAGCTTGTACCTCTGACACCTGAGTCACAAAGGCCCAGCAGGGCCTGCACCCATTCCAGGACTCAGAGCTGGACGTAGAGAGGCAGAGACTGCAAGTGTGAGCAAGGAAGGGAAGGGACTGGGTGTCTACAGACAAAAAGGAGCTGAGAAAAGTTGGGGGGGGGGGCCTTGAGTGGCTGCAGAACCGAAGAGCCCACAGCAAGGGTGGAAGGAAGAAGCTGCGAAGGAGGACAGTGGTTTCTATAGCCAAATTGACCTTCTTCCTTTTTTGTCCCCAAGGGCACCTCCATGACTATGTGCCTTTTTGAGACCTGCCTGCCTCTTCCTTCTTCTTGCTTGGAGGACTTCACACGTCCAAATCCTGGAAGTCTTACCTGCTCTCCTCTGTCTGCTTTTGCCAGAGTCAGTTCATCTGGAATAAAGTATTAGAGTAGAAAAGAACCGTAGGGATCTTTTAAGGAGGCAACTTTTAAACAGTAGGCTTTTCTTTCTTTTTTTGGAATCAGGATTTGAACTCACGACCTCATGCTTGCCAAGCAAGCACTATACTGCTGAAGCCCCCAAACGGTGGGCTTTGAAAAGGTGTTTTATTTTTCCAGACAAAAAGGGATAAATGTAATAGGCAGGGTGAATCTGCTGAAGGAAGCAGATCCTGGGGCCAGACTACTCAGGAGCAATCGTGAGTTTTCACGGTGGCCGGGACACACTGAGAGCCCTGGGAAAGTATGAAAGGGAGACTTGGAAGAAAGTCTGGGTGCTCCCAGAAAGTAGTCTTGAATGTCACCTGCAGGTTAAGACAGGATGGGCAGTACAGCTGCAGAGTGTCCCAGTGAGTTGTGGGTTGAGAAGCGCTGGACCATGCTGCAGATGGCATAGAAAGTGATCACTTGAAAATAAGAGGTAGCTGCTGTGGCCCAGGTCAGGGTAGACAAACTCTTTCTGTACAGAGATGGATGGCAAACACTGTAGGTTTTGCAAGCATAGCCCACTACTGTATGTCAGCTATAGAACTGAATGAACATAGCTGTGCTCCAATAAAACTTTATTTACAAAGTAGCAAGCTGTTGTCTGCTAAACTCGCATGTAGACAACAAAGAGGTAGGCAAATCAGAAGTAAAGGATCTTTTCCTGTCTTAATGAGGTGCCCTAGAAAGCGTACTTGAGCACCGAGAATGACCTAGAAAAAATAAAGGACATCAACAAGGCTGAGTGGTATTGAGGTCACACATGGCCCAGGCCTTTCTTGGTCAGCAGTGACATTAAATTGTCCCCTAACCCTCCAAGGAGCTCATAAGACTTTTCAAATACCTCTGTTTGTGCATTTTTCCTCCTAATTTTGCAAGTTAGGAAACAAAGCAGAGGGCTGGCTCGGGAGATGTCTCCTGAGCCACAGCCGTGCAGGCCACAGCTAGGCAAGGACAGGTACGAGCACCCCATGGCTGCTCCTGAGGCCAGGAAAGGGTGTCAGCAAGTTATGTTTCTCAAGTGTGAGCCAGAGAGAGCTCTGATTATCCTGAGAGAAAAGACCTGAAGATGCAGAAGGAGTCCTAACCACATCACCCTGCGGCCCCCTCACAAGAGCCCAGAGAGAACCGGGTGTTTGCCCCAGGTCCCACAGCTTGCTCACAGTAAAACCAGAACCCAGCTCCGTGGCCCTGTTCCTGCTCCCTACTATTTCTGCTGCACCAGTCTTTTCAGAAAGAATGCTGGATGGATGTAGACTTAAAGTCAGCATGCCCGTTCAGTATCCCTTGATGCACGTGCGCACGGGCACACACGCGTGCACGCCTACAGCACACTCCAAAACACCTTGTCATTTTTGTTTTGGTTTTCTTTGCTTCACTTTGTTTAAAGAGCAAAAGGTGCACAGGTTCCAGTGCCCTAAGTACTCTCGGGCAGGAATGACAGAGCACCCTTCTTTCTGCTGCACCAGCTGCCTCCACAGGGCCGGGTGCTCACTTGGATAAATGATAATCCACTTCTGAATTGGCAGCCGGTTTTAAAGGGTCACCTGACTGACCACACGCAGTTGTCACTTCAGCTCCTAACTTGCTATCATCCACTCCTTAAGGTTTCTGGGGCTTCCTCCAAAGTTCAGACAGGGAGCCATGCTGGCTTGGCATGGGCACTCCAGGTTCCCAGCACGTGACATTCTGGCCCAGTGGATGTCCAACCCTGGGTCCCCAGTGCCACTGGACAGGAAGTTTCCCTACACTTCCACTGCCAGATTCCTCCTTCTTGGACCACAAGGAGAAGCAGATGCTAACAAGAGATAGAAAGCCAGTGGAGCTGCCCTTAGCAGACAGCACCATGAGAGGCTGAAGGCTAGAAACAAGGGTCGTTTAATGTCTTACCTCAGTAGCCAGAATGTGGGGACAGTGTGCTGCCAAGAATGTTCGATTTGGAGCCCCAAAGCCTGGATTTGACTCCAAGGCCTACAAAGGATACCTGTTTGTCTTGGACAACTGATTTTTACCTCTCAGGATCTTGGTTTTCTCACCTATAGTGGAAATAGGATATTCAAGGGGTGATCAAAAATGCAGTGAATGTTTTAATTTTTAAATTATATTATAGTAAAAGACATTGCTATTAATCTCCTTCAAAATTCTCTCTCTCTCTCTCTCTCTCTCTCTCTCTCTCTCTCTCTCTCTGTCCAAACACACCTATCCCATCATTCTGAGTGTCTTTATAAGGCATGACCAAAACTACAGTGAATGCCACCGCATGGTCCTTGACCATGGAAGGCAGACCAGCTCACCTCACTCACTGGATCTGCTTCTGTGTAAGCGCTGTCTCTCTATGTCATGGTGACCATGAGAGATGAATGCATGTATTGCCTCAGAATATCGAAGACAGCCATAGCAGAGTATCTGAAGACACAAAGCAGGACTTTCAGAACTGCTTCAGAGAGTGGCCAGAACAATGGGATAAGTGTTTTTGAAGCCAGTGCAAAGGAATATTTTGAGGGGGATTAATAGCAATGTAGTTACTATGGTAACTATTAAAATTTAAACATACACAATATTTTTCAATCCCCCTTATACATACATTCAAAGCATCTCAGTGAGGACAGAGCACTAAAGCTCAAGCAGACATGGCACCTACTACGTGATGGTCTCAGAGGAACTGCCTGGTCCTTCCCTGCCCTGCATACAGGCAGGCCCTGGTGAGGGTGTTGTCCTCAGCTCCCAAAGGCTGCAGATGACTCTGATTCAAGAGGCTGGGAAACAAGAACTAGGAGGCCAATATTGACAAGCTAGGGAGCAATACAAGGTCAGAAGTCGAGTAAAGGGAAAACCCCAGGCGGGGACAGGGCATCCAGCCATCAGCAGGAAGGGAATTTCCAGTCAAGGTGCTAGCAGAAACAATGGCCAAGTCAAGTGTGGCATGCTGATAGTAAAGTAGCAAGACATAGGGCTTGGAGGGACAAAAACATGCTCGGCTCTCCTCCTGGACCCTTTAACCCCATTCTGGGCCAAAAGAGCCTACTCTGTCATGCTGCTGTCTTCATCTGTCTCCTAAAAACAGCTGAATGGCAGAGAGGGGATCTGAGGGCAGAGGTGGACTTTGGCATTAAGGACCTTCCTGATACCATCTTAGAGATCTGAGAGAACCAGTTTTGCCAATAATGTGAACCAGGCCGAGTGCACTGAATGGCCCCAGGAGATTCTGTGAGAGTGAATTACATGGGCTCTCCTCCAGGGTCTTTTTCATGCACATTTTTCTGCAAAGCCTGTGGGGCTTCAGTCTGCATATGCGTGTCACAATGTGTAGAAGCAAAGTCAAAGCAAAGACCCCCCTCCGGGAAGATAATTATACGACCTATAGGGAATTTCCTTTACAATGTTTTAGCATGTAAACATGGGCTATATGAAGAACATCACCTTAGTGCGTTCTGGAGATGGTCAACATTTGAGATGTCCTAAAATAAACACTCTGAGGTGAACAACCAGCGCAGAGGCCAGAGCAGAAACTATTCCCTTCAGAGCTGATTATTTAACATGCAAAATACCAGTGTCAAAAGTTTCTTAAGTCAGTTTTACCACCTGAAGATGGGCATAAAGTAGATGAATCTAAGCATTGTTGAAAGTGTGCATGCTATGAACAAAGACATCCAGAGCCACAGCTCTCCTTCAAGGCCTGGCCATCCCTGGCCAAGGGACACAGCTCTGACCTCAGCCCCAGTGTTCTGGTCCATTTATACCGTGGAGTGCAGCTGTTAAAGGCCAAGCCTGCTGGCCTTAAATCAGGACCGTGCTGTTCAGTAGCTGTGCATGCTGCTAACCTCTCAGTGCATCAGTTAATACGGTAATGTATGTAAAGGCCAAGAGCTGTGCTCAGCAAATAGTAAGTACACTAGTAGTCAGCATTATTATTATTACCCCATAGAGGAGAGCGGAGCATCAAGCTTTCTGAGCATTAAGACACCAGGTTTTATTATGATGGTCATAATCACTACCTTTTAATGAGCACTTTAATCACTATAAGCACACTCTTCTAGCTCCTTCCCATACATTAATTCCTTTAATCCTCACAACTCCTTGGAGTAGTTATTATTATCCCCATTTTATGGATGATGAAATTTGGGCTTAGAGAGATTAAGTAATTTGTTCTCTGTCATGTTGCTTAAAGCAGAACTAAGACATAAACCAAGCCCCATGTGATCTCTGAGCTGAGTTCATAACCCCCACAAAACCCCTTCTCCGCAGGATGGCAGCTTTTTCATGGAGTGCTTGGACCCTCTGTGCAGACTCTTCCACCCGGAGAGGAATCGTAGATGTCCTTCGCAATTAAATTTCTCACTTTGCATTAATGAACAAGCGTTTAGATTTATGAGTCAATTTCTTATGGCATGGGTTTGGGGAATGGCTGAGGGCACTGGCTACACATTGCATTTGCCTTTTAAAAATCCTGATATTCAAGCCGCACTCTGGATCGGTGGCCTGTGGCCCAAGTAGCAGTGTTTCCTATAACTCTCAAACATGGTATTGCATAACTCAGAAACACTGAGTGAGATGAACTGAAAGGCTGTAGTGATGGCAAAATCAGATCCCACTCCTACACTGCAGCCCCTTTGGTGTAGCCAGGTACACTCAAGCTGACAGCAGCAGCAGCAGCAGCAGCTCCCAGAAGCGAGCCCTGGGAATGCATCCCTGCTGCACACCCACAACTGCGCCTCCTCCCAGAAGACAGGATGGTCATGGAAAGCCTGGGCTATCACTCCCCCAACCCTTCCTGACCTCTGTTGCTTCCCAGCACCAGCCAATGGATCAGTCTCCCTGACTCAGACAACACATTTGTGTCTGGACATTTGGCTATCATTCTTAAAGTGAAATATAAGGCTTGCCTGGGATATAATTAGTTGGATAAAATTTTATGGGTCTCTCTGGGAAGACTGAATGAGGGGCCTTGAGGTCTGATGGCCAGAGGGCAGATGGATAGCAGCTCCCCTCACACCCTGATATCAGTCCCCATGGGCAGATAGGAGGTCTAAAGCCAAATCCTCAAAATCTGGCAATCAGAAGAATTAGCATCCAAACTGCCTCCTCCAGACCGCAGATCCCTCAGCTAAGCCCACATCAGAAGCAGCCGGCTCTTATGCCTGCAATAAATGCTTAAGGAAGCACATGATACCAGCCCTCACTGGAGGCTGGCAGAAAGGGGCTGGGGCTTAGGTTTCAGAAATCAGACAGATAGACTAAGGAGCTAAAAACACAAGGTAGCAACAGCCATGAGAAGGCCAACAGTACCCAGTATCCATATTAGCACCTATGAAAGGCAAGGAAAGGTGTGCAGATGCCAGCTCCCCCAAAGATGCTCTAGGTACCTGAGCCTATCAGTCTCTCAGGATGGCATTTGCTGCTGGGAAGTCAAGAGAGGAGAAGCCAGCCTTGAAAAGAAGTGCTGTGGTGGCTCTGAATGCACTTGTCACCTCCTACAGCAAGAGCTTGAGATGGCCCTGACATCCCCTTAGCCTCACTGAGCAGTACACAACTCTTCCTGTCCTAGACTCTAGCCTATCTTCTGTTAGAGGACATGCCTTAGCAGACTGGGAACCATGAAGACAAAACAATCCTGAGCAAAGAAAGCAGTGCTGGAAGTATCGCAGTGCTTGATTTCAAAATATAGTGGACCACAATTATAGCAAAAACATCATGTTAATGGCATACAAAGAGACACATGGACCAGGAGACTAGAAAGAGGCACACAGAAAAAATTCTTTCACAGCTAAACTATTTGCTTAGAGAAAAAGGAGTCAAAAACATAAAATGGAAAAAGGCCATATTTTTAACAAATTGTTCTAGAGAGAATGATTATATGCAGAAGATTGAAACTAGATCTCTATCTCTCATCCTGTGCAAAAATCAATTCAAACTGGATCAAAGACCTAAGCAGAAGAACTGAAGCTTTAAAACTGCTAGAGGAAAACACAAGAGAAACACCTCAAGACAGACATAAGCTATGACTTCCTGGATAGAGCACCAATAGCTCAGGAAATAACAGACGGGATCAAGAAATGGGATTTCATCAAATTAAACAGCTTCTGCACAATGAAAGAAACAACAAAGGGAAGAGATAGCATATGGGCTAAAAGGAAATCTTTGTCAGCTACTCTTCCAACAGGGAATTAACATCCAGAATATATAAAGAGTTAAAAAACCTAATCACTTAATAGGCAGTTGAACTACACACTTCACAAAAGAAATACAAGTGGCCAATAATTACATGAAAA
Source organism: Ctenomys sociabilis (assembly GCA_004027165.1). NCBI lineage: Eukaryota > Metazoa > Chordata > Mammalia > Rodentia > Ctenomyidae > Ctenomys > Ctenomys sociabilis. The sequence goes on from PVKA01042084.1 coordinate 8,567, forward strand.
AAATGTTTAGCCATCATAGACATGCAAATCAAAACTACATTGAGGTTCTTTCTCACCTGAGTCAGAACGGGGATCCTCAGAAACATTCACAAAACAATGATAAATTCTAACAAAGATGTGGGGGTGTAATGTTCATACACAGTTGGCTGGAATATAAATTAGTACAACTATATGGAAATCTGTATGGAAGATCCCAAAACAACTAGAAGTAGAAATATTATACGAAGCAGCTCTACCACTTCTCGGTAGACACCCGAGGAAACTCGAGTGTGGCCTATGATTGGGACACCTGCGTGCCCGTGTTTATCGCACCCAGCCCACAACAGTCAAGCCACAGAAACAGCCAAGGCACACATCAACAGATGAAGAAAACGAGGCGTGTACATACACCAAGGAGTCCTACCCAGACATAAAGGGCAAGCACCTGTTATTTGTATGGATCATTGTGGTAAATAAAGGAAGCTAGACCTAGAAAGACAAATGTCACCTGCTTCCTATCATGTGCCATCTTAGTGGGGAGAACAATAACATGAAAATAGCAAAGAGACTATTAGACAAGACTAAGTGGGTGGGGACAGAGGGAGAATGGTAAAGAAGGGCAACAAGATGCATAGGATCAAAAATATGCATGCACAGCAATATCACATGCAATCTAGTATTCTATGTAATTAATAAAATTAATATCAGTCTATAATATTCTATACTAATATATTTAACTTCTTCATGTAATCTTCCCCCAGACTCTTTTCCATTATATCACTTGGCAGTTATTCCTTAAGGAACAAAAATGGTCCCACTGAAACGCAACCAGCAGGGAAGATGGGGCCCCTATTTTCCCTTGTCTGAGGACAGGCAGGAGCCTAACTTTCACATGGGACAATTAGCAAAGACAGATAGCCCTGAATCAGTCCTCTGCCCCAGGAAATTTCATTCCTGGAAACAGCAAAGCATCTAGAAGTTACCAGTAGCAGCTCCTTTTGAGACCCACGATCTGCACAGAGCAAGGTGACTCCGAACAATTGATATTGAAGTTATTTTTCAGCAATGTGGTTTTAATATCCATGAGGCCTGCAACTGGTCCCAAGTCCCTGGACACTTTCCTGATGGCAGAACCCCACCTTCCTCCTATTTTAGTCTGTCTGGAATCCCCAGGAGTGGTAGGGAGGGGCAAGCAGCCCCACTGACCTCACAGTGTGTCCACAGCTCTGTGCTCACAGCTTCTGGCATCACATTTTACAAGGCCATGCCCCCCATTTTACTGTCACCCCATTTCCGATCCTCTCCACTTTAAAATCATCCACACTGCACCAGTCTATGGGTGACCTTAGTACTCATCTCCTCTCCAGCCAGAGGAAGAAAATGCCTTCCCCACCTCAGTCCCACTGTTGGAATGTCAGCCGCTGCTTGGATCCCAACAGAAACACTTCCATGTATTTTACTAGACTTTTCTCCTCTCTCCAGGGCCGGCCCGGGGTGACTCCAAGCATGGTATCATTCTATCGAGGACTCCAGCCCCCTTTTTGGTTGGGGCGTTCTTCCCTACACATTACTCCCTTCCCCATGATCACCCCACTCCCACCCCAGGATCCCATGGTCCCCCCATAAAACCTGCTTCTCTTTTAGAGCCAAGCAAATCAGGGACTGTGTCTGGAGGCAAATAGAGGTCACTGGCAGCAGGGATGGATACGCTACAAAATCTCAGCTTCAACTGCAATATCCCAGCCACGGGGATTGAACCCTCTGATCTCTCCAACTCTGGAGGAATTGATTTTCAGGGGCAGCTTATAGATTCAGCCCATTGAACTTTCAGCCAGCTATTAGATTACCATTGTCCTTGTTGAGGTTGGAATTTTATGCATCCAAGGTTCCCACTGGATAAGAAAAAAATACCTTATTTATTAAGATATTTAATTAGAGGGTGAAAGACTAATAATGATTAAAATCACAATTTTTATTTAGCACTTCCTGTGTGCTAACTCCCACACATGGATCATCTCATTCAATATTTTCAAAACATGTAGAAAAGAAAATTAGAATTAGAGGATTTGAGTTGTTGGCCCAAGGCCACACAATTAAGTGCTGAAGTCCAGATGCGCAACCAGACAGCTGAGCTGCCCCCGTCTTGGTGCTCTGGCCTTCCTGGGGCCTAGACGCCATCACTCTCTCCGGGCACAGTCTAGGCGGATCCTCTCAGCACATCTTCATGAGCTTTTTTCCACTGAATCAGCAGCATCACAAAGACCCCTTGGTTAACTGCGGGCTCTCACGACAGCAGAGCGTTGGTCTGTTTTTCTGATTCACTATTACCACCCAACTCCACAGCATCTCACATTCCCTGTTTACCGTACCACCGCGACCACGTGACTTATGCTGCAGACTAACCCTAATTTCAATTTTGGTACCTATTTCATAAATAAGTCACAAAACATTAGACGAAGTGTAGTCACATCCATCCAAACCAGATTCTCCTTCTGCTTCTCGTCTTCAGATGCGATTCCTTTCGTCAGATTTTTCTCATCCGAATTCCTTGGGCTCTGAGGAACCCAGCCTTGGCATCTCGTGCACTCCTTCGTATCGTGATAGGGTAGTGTTAGCTCACTTACTCCGTGGCTCAGGCTAATTTACACTTCAGCAAAGCGATTGGGCCACGTGGCATAATCACCACAGCTGAGGCAGAGCAGCCCATCTCAGCTCCGGTGTTTAATTAGCCTCCCTACACTCATTGACTGCAGCCATTACCTCGGAGCCAATTCTTACTCATTACGGACTTCTGCTGGTAGTAGTACTATTTTCCAGCAGCCTGACTTTCTCCCCTAGAGAACAAGCAGCAGATTGTCATAAAGCACTGAAGCACATCCTCACCGCTTCCCGTGTCACGATGCTGTGCCATGGTACTGAGCTCTGCAGAAACCTGGCTAGATCTCTAGCCAGGAGGCTGTCCTGGTGCCAGGAACACATGTGCCCAGGCATTCTGTTGGCCCTGCACCCTCATCTGCCTGCCCACCTCCTGCACACATATCTATATAATCCTCTTCTAGGCAATGTCCTGAAAGCATCAAAAATACCATTGATTAGGAGCCATAAAAACTAGGGTTCTCCTTCATTGAGTTTCAACTGAAACCACGTAGAAGACAAGGATTTGCAGCTCCTTCTATCAATGTCAGACCTCCAGGCAACCTCTTGGCCACTGTGTCCCTAATAGATGGTGCCACATTCACTGTCCACCTATTGGATGGGCAGTGGTGAATGGTCCTCATGCCACAGGGGCGTGGGATATGTGGTCTGCAATACTACACTCTCTCTTTTCCTCTGCAATAGCTCGGCATTTTGATGCATTTGAAATTATCTCTTTGCTTTTGGAGTAAAAGGAAATTTGTATCAAAAATATCAGCACAAGTCAGAGGATTAAATAAAAGTCAAAGACTCACTGGGCAGGAGTTAAAGGAAAAGATAGGCGGGGACCATGCCCTGCAGACCAAGAACTTCAAACTTGGTGAGAGGTGGCAGAGGGCAGACAAATGGTCAGGAAAGACAGCAGATTGAAGCAAGCATGACACTATTTGGCCACCAATGGTCCATCGCACAGCTTCCAGCAGGTCCATCTCCTGCACACCAGTTGACCTGTATGGCTGGGTAGTGGAGCAAGACCACAACAAGCTGTCAGCAATGAGCTGGGAGCGACAAAGGCCAGAGCAGAAGGTGAGGGGTATGCTCCAAAGCTCGAGAAGTGAGAACAAGATGTCAAAGCCAAGGCTGCACGGCAGAGTGGAGCACAGGCCACGGCTGTGGCCGGTTCTGAGAAAGCAAAAACAAGAAGTGCCAAGTCCAGGGCCGGGCGTGGTGGCGCATGCCTATAATCCCAGCACTCGGGAGGCTGAGACAGGAGGATTGTTGTGAGTTCGAGACCAGCCTGAGCTACAAAGTGAGCTCGAGGCCAGCCTGAACAGCATAGTGAGACCCTGTCTCAAAAAAAAAAAAAAAAAAAAGAAGTGCCAAGTCCAGCAAGGCTGTGCGAGTCAGAGGTGCTTCGTGCAAGGTCAGATTGGCAGGAACCAGTGGGAAGGCAGCGTTCTGTGAGTGAGCCAGGAGGGGGTCCAAGTGAGTTCCCATGGAGTGGCCACTGGATGGAGAGTGGGTGTCTCTCTTCATGTGCATCTTTTTATCTGTGTATGTTCCTGCATGGTGTGTGTGTGTGCATCTGCATTGATGTAAATGTCATTGTGCTTAGATCTCATGCTCGCTTAGCACTTGGCCAAGATGCTTACATATTGTGATATATATTTTCTTCCCTCAGTTTCTAATCATTGCCTGTAACAGGCACCCTCCACACCATAATACGTGGCCCCCTTGCAGTGGCAACCCTGACTATGTCTAAATCAGCCCTACCCTTCCTTCCCTCTTTCCAGGGGCAGGTCTAGGGTGACCCCAAGTGCAGTATCATTCTATTGAGGACTCTGACCCCCTTTTTGGTTGGGACCTTCTTCCCTGCAGTTTGCTCCCTTCCTCATGATTACCCAACTCCTACCCCAGGATCCCATCTCCCCCCACCATAATACCTTTCTTCCTCTAAATCACCCCTGCCTTTCCTTCCCTACACAACAGAACTATGAGTATCCTCCCCACACCACTGTGAAACTGGGTCAGAATCTCTTGGGGAGATATTTCTTTGGGAAATGGGCCAAACAGCAAAATAGATATCTTTTTAAAATGCATTCTTAATAATCGAGAAGTATGAGAGGATTGTCCAAAGGGTTGCACAGTCCACATCCGGCCAGTGGGGCAAAGCTGTTCTTCTAGCTGAGGGTGCCCTTCTGATGATCCAGGGCTCTGCTCCTTTCATTTTCTTCTGTGTCAGGCACCTAATGCCAATGAAGCAGAAGCCCTAATAGTGCAGTGCCCCCACTTCATCCCCAGGTGACCGTGGAAATGTCCTAGGAGACAATGCATGTTTGTAAATCCCTCTGGCTCCCCTAGGAGACAATGCATGTTTGTAAATCCCTCTGGCTCCCACCTAAATGTTCCCTGCTCATCGTCAGGAGTTCAAAGCAGAAAATAACTAAGGAATATTTTTAGTCAATACATTTCTAGCCTTGCCCTGAGCCTCTGGGTCTTCTAGGTTCAATTGCCAGCATCAATAGATGCCCATAATAAAGTGTGTGACGAAAAAAATCTATACTAGTTTAGCTATAGCTTTGTTACTCCAATAGTTCTCGAGACAACACACTGTGCTCTAAGCTGGTGCTTCTCTTAGCATATTTTGTTGTCTTTCTTATAGTGAGTTGTCTTGTCATGTCCCTGTTATTCCACCTTTGATACTTTGCTTGGATTGTTCTACTCTGTTCTAATTAAATATGTGTGTGTGTGTGTGTGTGTGTGTGTGTGTGTGTGTGTGTGTGTGTGATGTCAATAATTGCAGTGCATTGTGTATAGATTTGGCTCAGCTTCTGCTGCCAAGACATTCAAGCATAAAACTGTATCTTGAATCTGTAACGCAGCGACACAGACCTCTCATCTTCTCTCCCTTTATTTTTACCATTCCCCAAGTGTATCTCCATCTGCCTATAAGCAGCTGCAGTCCTGCCTAAAGGTGGAGGCCATTCAGTGATCATTGTTTCTTTGTGCATCTTCACTCTTTTATCACAAGCAGGCTGGTTGCAGAAGCTGCTGAGTGTTTCCCAACAGCCAGTCTTCCCATGATACTGGGATTTTAGCTGAGCACAACTAGTCCAGGTGAAGCCTGAGGTTCCTGTCTTAGAGGAAGGCACTTCAATCATCACCCACCGCTGGGAAGGTCTGGCTTGGCCAGCTGCAGTGAGTCTTGAATCGTGGACAGTGCCTGGTGGGGACACCAGCCAACCCGCCAGGGGGTCCTCGGCAAGCCCTACCCCGTTTCCCTATTTGCACATGGGAAATACATTTCTCTCTTGAGTATGGCATGGAAGTTATAGATCAGCCTAGCATATTAAGATATGATCAAAATGTGTGATGAATGTTCACATTTTTAAAATTGACAGTAGGAAAAGATGCACTATCCCTGTCTTCCCTCAAAGTACTCCCCATTGTTTCAAACCCACTTATCTCATCATTCCTGCCCCTTTTCTTCTTTTAATCTTTATTTTTATTGGTAGATGTGCAGCATATAATGAAATACAAAAGTTGGCCCATGTACACCTTGTCTCATCCCTTTCCCTTCCTCCATCCCCTCCCTTGGTCACTTGGTCCCTTTTGCATTCACAAAAGATATTTCTTCCTACCCTGTCACTTTCTGAAGCAGCTATGGAAGTCCTTTTGTATATCCTCATGAGGTGGAATTAAGGATCAAGTGCATGCTGCCGCCATGCAGCACCAAACAAGAAGGCAGGCTCAGAAAACACAGCAGCATGTCCTCACCCTCCTGCTTCCCCAGATCTGACACTGTGGCTCTTTATTTATTTACTTACCTACTCATTTATTTATTTATTTATTGGAACTGGGGATTGAACTCAGAAGCTTTGCGTGCCAGGCTGGCACTTATGCTGCTGAGCTATCTCCCTGATCCTGTGGCTTCTGATTCTTCCCCTAAGGTCAAAATGACTACGAAAGGTAATTGTTGAATCAATTCAGGACCTCAGGGCAGTCACAATGGCACAACTAATGACACTCACAAAAGAGAACTTCTAGAACTGCTTCAGAAACTGGCAAGGATTATAGGATATGTGCATTTGAAGAGACCAGGAGATAGTATTTTAAAGGGGATTAAGATCAGTGTGTCTTTTGCTATAATAATTTTAATTTAAATATCCACGTGTATTTTCATCATGTTTCCTATATCCCATGGACCAGCAGACATTATCTATGATAAATATTTTAGGCTTTTAGCATCATATGACCTCTGTTCTCTGCCCCTTAGCACAAAGGTATCTGTCAATCACATTTAATCAAATGGGTGTGACTGTATTTATGAAAACCTGTGATTACAAAACAGGCATTCATTGAATTGGATTTGGGTTATAGGCTAAAGTTTGTCACCCCTTGTGTCAAGTATCACTTAACCTGTTTCTACATTTTATGTAGATAGCATCCCACCCTGCTTATCCTTCTGCTGCTTAATTTCTTTGCTCAACATGTTTTTGAACTCTGTCTATGTTATGCATATGGATTCTGTTCAATCATGTTCATCACCAGAAGTTATGGATGGAGTGAATGCATCCCAATTTAGTCATTCTTCTATTGATGGCCTTTCAGATTGGAATATTTCTGTTGACGGGCCACCCTGTTATTTCTAATTGTTCATTTTCACAAACAGTGTTATAGCTCACACTTAAATAAATGCTTGCCTAATGCATATGAGTTCTCCAGAATTCACACCTGGGAGTGAAATTACTGTAGCCACACAGCATGCACATTCAGATTTGTTAGCTGCAGCCAGATTTTCTCTCTGTGACAACACCAGTGAAACAATCTATCACTGTCCCTAGTTCCTCTTACTCCATGTGACTGTTGCTAATATCAGACTAACTAAAGTGTGTCAATTTGCTGGGTCAGAAGCATATCTTAGTGTGATTTTTATTTTGTATTTACCTGTTTGCTACAAGATTGGGCATTACCAAAATACATTCTCCAGTATTCACTGGTCATTTTGACTTCCGTTTTGCAAAAGTCCCTTACTTCCTAATGTACCTTGCCTCTTCTCCTGTTAGATTATTTGTAGATTTCATAGAGACTTACAAGATGTTTTCTCATGCTCTCAATATTATTTATCTGTTAGAAACTATAAAACATCTTTTTCATGTTTATAGCTTGACTTTCAGCTTGGATTTTGATGATGAATAAATTTAATGTTAATATGGTCAAGCTTATCAATTTTTTTGGTTCCTACTTTCAGTGTCTTGCTTGAGAAGCCTTTCCTACCTCCAAGGTCATGAAGAATTTCTCTTCCAAATTTTTCCTTTTTCCCATTTACAATGTTAGCATCCTCAAACCAATCTTGGTATAGATTTTATATAGAATATTTTTCCAATTTAGATTGGCACATATCCAAGTGTCATCTTTTAGATTGTCCATAAATTCCTAATAAGTATACCTTGTACCTAGTCATGTGCCAAATTCCCACCTATTATGGTTGTTTTCTGGAATTTCTTTTCTGTCCCTTTGATCCTTTTCATTTGCCAAATTAAGCTGTCCTTGTCATTATGGCTTTATAACACCTTCATTGGAAGAAAGATAGCTTCTTTTATAAATGGTGCTGGATGTCAAAAGAAATCACCAACAGAGTAAAAAGAAAACCCACGAATTGGAAAAAAAATTATAGCCGACTCTCTCTCAGACAAAGTACTTCCATCTAGAATATACAAAGAATTTGGAAAAATCAGACCCCCTCAAATTCAAAGACCCAGCCAAAAATGAGGCATCTGAGATGAATACACATTTCACAAATGAAGAGATACAAGTGGCAAATGTACACATGAAAAAATGTTCAATATCATTGGTCATTCAGAAGGCGAAAATGAAAACAATGCTGAGATCCCATCTTACCTCAGAAAGAATGGCTGTCATCAAGAAGCCCACCAACAACAAATGCTGGAATGGCTGTGGGGAAAAAAGAACAGTTCTGCCCTGTTGGTGGGAGTGCAGACTGGCACAACCAGTGCCAGTGTGGAGATTCCCCAAAAAGCAAGGATTAGAGATCCCATTCAAGTCAGCTATTCCCCTCCTGAGTATTTTTTCCAAATGAACTGGAAACATCATACCACAGTGATTAACGTTTGTCCATGTTTATAGCAGCTCAGTTTGTCATAGTCTAATCTTGGAAACAATTCAAATGCCAATTAACTGAGGAATGGATAAAAAGATATGGTATTTTTATACAATGGAGTATTATTCAGCTATAAAAAAGATAAACTCAAGGCATCTATAGGTAAATGGATGAACTGAAGACCATACTGGTGGGTGAAATAAATCAGACCCGCATGCATAAACATCGGATAGTGTCCCTGCTACATAAACCTGAAAGAGGAAATAAAATCTGAAGGGTTTAATAGACACTGTGAAAGTGAAAGAGACTATGCAAAGGGAAGGGGCAACTGGGATGATGGAAAGGAGAAA
>PVKA01042085.1:0-17640 GCA_004027165.1 Ctenomys sociabilis
TATATCAGTTGGAATAGTGCTCTCTGCACTTGTTCTGGGTGAGCATCGTTTTTCCACCCAATGTTTCTGGAATTCATTCTTTATTTCAGATTCTATGTATTCAAATATTTCTTTTTTAAATTGGGGAATTACTTCTTGTATTATTTCCTCTATAGCTTTCTGCTGTTGTTCCTTTGCTGCTGTATCTGTTACTTCATTCTTTGCAGCTGAGCTAGTGTCCTCTGCCCTTCCCGATGGACTCGAGGTCTGGGATTGCATTTTTCCCCTTCTCTTTGTCATTTTGTATAGCACTGATCTTTGACCTTTGGTGTCGAGCTTTGGTGCAGCTATAACCTTAGCTTGTTATGAGATTTGCGTGCCAGTCTATTAAGTTTGAGATTTTCCAGGTATGCCTATCCTGGGTCTAGCTGTTGTGTTTAGTTCCTTTTTTGCTGCAGCTCCTTTGGTTCCACTATGTTGATTCCCGGGGTCAGCCCTCCTGTGTCAGGCAAGGCGTTCCCCAGGTGGGTGGGCCTGGGCTTTGGTGGGTTTTCTGGGCTCACAAAAGGATAGTGGATGATCTATTTCACTGAGTAGGCTGTACTGAGCCGGCCAGCTTGTGCTGGGTCCGGGTCTACATGCCGTAACCCAAGAAGGGTGGGAAAGGTCCCTCTGGTGCAGTGGGCCTGGAGCCCTCACATAGGCCAGGCTGTGCTGCATTTCCGTCTGTAGCATGGGACCGTGGATTGCTGAGAAATGTCCCTCCGGTGTGGCAGGCTAGGAGTTCTCACTCCAGGCCGACCTGCATTGGGTCTGGGGCTGTGGGGTGGGACCAGTAATCACCTGGAAGTGTTTCTCTGGCACAGTGTGCCTGGAGCTGTCACCCAGCCAAGGGAGGTGATGGGCAGCTTAATCCCTGGGAAATGTATCTCAGGCATGACGGGCCTGAGGTTCTACACTCACTGACCTTTGATGCCCAGAGAATCGGGGAAATTCCCACTCAATCAGTGGGCTTTAGGTCAGGGGATCCGGGGAGGTGTTGGTGAGTGGGTCCTGAGGTTTCAGGCCAGTCACTGGCTTGGAGGGGTTGGGGACAGGGATCCGCGAAGCGCGTGTGGGAAGAAGCCAAAGGCTATTCCCTCACACTCACCACACTCTCACTGATCTGGGACACCTGGTGAGTCCTGTAAATTCGCTCTCGCTGGGAGAGCTTGGCGCGGGATCCAGGAGGCCGCTGGAGTCAGCCACTGTCTCAGGGTGGTCTCTGGGGCTGGGCAGGCGCGGGCGGGATGGAGCAGCATGGTGGAGTCGGCCGCGCTGTCTCTGGCCGGTCTCAGGTGCTGGGCGGGGGCGGGCGGGATGGAGCAGGATGGCGGAGTCGGCCGCGCTGTCTCTGGCCGGTCTCAGGTGCTGGCGACATTTGTATTTTAATAAAATAAAAATAAATGGAAAAAAAATAAGGATGTGGTTCTAATAGTACCTTTTATGAGGCTATGTTGTCAAACCTGTTTTCCTAATCTTCCAGCTCTACTTCACTAAAGCTTGACACAAGTGAGTCCATCTTGATACTGACAATTTCATGTAAGCTAATATTTCTAAAGAGCATAGATATAAAGTAAAACACTACAAAAAGCAAAACCAAATTAAGCATAACTTAGAAAGTATATTAAACTATAGTACAATTATCCAAAAATTCAAGGGTGGAGTTCACTCCCCAGTACCACCAAAAACAAAACAAAACAAAAAATTCAAGGATGGCCCAACATATGCATTAACATGATAACAGAAAACTAACAAAACAAATAGTAGTAACCACACCATCATCATAATGACTTAATGGAAATCATTTATAGAGCTGATTTATAGTAAGTAATTTATTTATAATAAACTCTGAATCTCCAGACTATAAATAAGGTGTTTTAATTAAAAAATATGAACCCCTAAATAATGTAAAGTGATGTTATTGGAAGAAAGCCTCCAATTTTTCCCAGTGGATAGTAAAACTGGAAGAAAACAGAAAATACAAAAATAGGATAGATTTCACGACACATTTCAAGAGTTTTTTACAACCTGAATTTGACAAAGAAAAATTACAAAAGTCTCATTCTTGAAACCGAATCCCAAAATGTCTTCAAAAAATAGTAAACTAAATCTTACTCTGAGGATGATATGACTGAAGTGGTTGCTCTAAGAATCTAAGGTTTCTTTTATGTTTGAAAATATTTTAACATAAAATGATCCAGTAAAAGATTAAAATAAAATATAACAACTTTACCACGTGGAAAAAAGATTTTGTTCAAATTTTATATTTTATGTCACAACTATTAATAAATTTGAAATAGAAAACTATCCTTACATGAATAAAGATATATTGTGAACAGTTTGTCAGGAATATCTCCTGAAGAGAAGTTCAACATGACTGAATAGATGAAGAGCCATATTGGAGCCACTCAGAGAAACTCATACAGATAACTGGAGGAGACAGAGGAACGTATATACTAATGTCAAACAAGAGACATGTAAGTAAAAAGAAACATAGATATAAAACTTTATGAAACAGTGGTCTAGCGCTTGGGACTGCCACTTGTGGGTGGAACAGGATCACCACCATACTAGGAAGTTTAAAAGTAGAAAGGCAATATATTGGGATCAAGCTGAGTATACACTGAAAACTTCACAAAGTCTCCATAAGTCTCTGGACATCTCAATCTTTGCAGTCCACAGCCATCCTAGCACTCTCTTTTTGGCCAAACACCCAACAATTTATTTATTTTTAAATTTTCTTTACTCACAAATTTCAAATCATTCTGCTGGGCTCTTTGCTCTTGACTTTCAACATGTATTTAACATAGCAATAGCTATGCTATAGTCTAAGCTTGCAACTACCTTGAGATTGCCCCTGTCCAGAGACTTTGCTTGAGACTGAGATTAAGCACAGTGGACTAGTTAATCTTGAAAAAGAAATCTCAAGGCAGTTGCATGTTTAGGCAGTAGCATGGCTGTTGCTGGGGGATTTAGTCATATATATGTTGAAAGTCAAGAGCAAAGAGCCCAGCAGAATGATTTGAAGCATTGTGATTAAAAAAAAATTTTTATGAAAACAGTTTGCAATGTATTAATTCATCGACTCTGTATGGTTAAGGTGTCTTGAAACTGTCTGATTGACATTTGTATTTTAATAAAATAAAAATAAATGGGGAAAAAAAGATAGCTCTGGCTGAGGAAGTAGCTCTCTAAAAAAAAAAATAATAAAAAAAAATAAATAAATAAAAATTTTAAATAAATAAATAAATGAAGTTTTGTGAGTTTAGCCACAAAGGGAACACTAGGATGGCTGTGAACTGCAAAGATAGAGCTGAAATCTCCATTGCCTAGGAGGAATGGGAGAGTAGAAAAGATGTTCTGAGGGCATCACAAGTGGCAGATTCTCACCCTTTGCAATCTCTGAATCATAATGGTGGGGGACTTTGTTTTGAGAAGAAAGCCACAAAGTCACATATTCTAGACTGGTCACAGTGGACACACCAAATTCCAGAATGGCACCAGCATAGAGAATTTGTGCATTGAAATCAGGTTCAGAATATCCAGGAACACAGGCACTTGACCCCTACAGACAAGACAGAACAAAGCCTGTGTACTGCTCCAGATAGCAGCAAATCTTGGCATCACCCACATAGTGTTGGTTTAAGGTTCATTCAGCATGCAGGAGTTCCAAGGTTAAGAAGGCTTCCACCTAGATTTCAGTAGGTCTGGGAAGCCAGGCAATGTGCCCCTGAGAGGGAAATGTGTAATGCTGTAAGTGAGAAGCCTATTCAGTGGAGACCCCAGAAGTTTGAAAAAACCAGGAACATAGAATCTCTGAGAACAGAGAGAAAATTCAGCCCCAGTGAAAAGGCTTGAGATCTATCAGCAGAAGTGCAGTAAGGGTGGAGCTATATAAGGCTTTTGGAGCTCACAGCTCATTACAGGTTGCTTTGGATGTTCCACAAGGAACTACAGTACTTAATGTTTGCCCTTTTGGATTTTGGACTTGTTTTGGCCCCGATGTTTTGTATCCTGCTGCTTGTACCTTTTAGAATGATAATATTTTTCTTGTGCCATTGAATGTTGGACGTGTTTAATTTTTCATTTGTGCAGTGGCTCACAGCTAAGAGTTTGCCTTAGATCTTAGAGGAGACATGAGACTTGGACTTTAGAGCAACACCAAAACTGTTAGGACTTTAGCAACTCTTAGAGATGGACTAAAATGCCTTTTGCATAAAGAGATGTGCATGAACATTTGGGGGAGGTACCCATGGACAAAATATTGTGGTTCTAATATAATACAATGTTCAAGTTGTAAAATGTGAATAAGCGTTTGTTTCTATGTACCTTGAAACTGGTTTAAGGAAGTGTCTGCTTGACAAGTACAAAGAGGTGGATTGTGCTGGTTGATACATTGTGTCAACTTGAGATTTTAGAAGTTTAATTAAGTGACTCAGCAAGAAACCAGGACTCTTGCTTTGTAAATATTCTCATTCTGTGCAGGAGGAGGGTGTGGACATTGTGTGAGTTCTATAGTCCTGGCCCTAGGGAAGTTTGCTTACAATGTAATGAGGAGAGAAAAGCATGCTAGAAGCTACAGCTTCTGCCCTTTCCTTTGCCTTTCATTCTTTTCTTCTGCCATGAACTGTTGCTCTTTGTCATGTGCCACTCTGCCTGGAAGCCACCCGAGTATAGAATTAAACCTTCACAAATTGTGAGCTAAATAAACCTCTCCTTCCTTCATTTTAAGTGTTGTGCATATATCCCAGCAATGAGCAAAAAGTGTCCAAGACACCAACTATACAGAAGACTATCTGAGAGTAACACAGGGCAGGGAGATGCAGAGACAAAAAGCGTAAGTGTGGATGGGCCACCAAGAGACATACAGATATTTATTGGATAAAAACTCCAGCCATAGTCTTCCATATTCAGAAGCCAACATCAGCCCTGCATACAGAACTAATTCTACTGTAGGTTTGGTGGAGTTATCTAGTAACTTTAGTAACTCTGATGTGAACATTACTGTAGAAAACTAGATACCAGAGGAATTTTCATCTTTCTTTCCTTCTTGTTTGCTTTCTTTCACTTTCATTTTTTTTGTTTTCTTTTATGTACATTTTGCCTTTACTTTTTTTCTACTTGCTCTTCTTTGCTTCTTTCTTCAACTATCTTTCTTGATTTTCACCATGTATTCATGTGAGTTAACATTATCTGTAGCCTTTGTGGTTCACTTTGCTGATCTTTTGCTTGATGATTTGCTGTATTGTATTTGCTAGGCTGTTATGGAGGATTTTTGCATCTATATTCATGAAAGAGATTGGCCCGTAGGTCTCATTTATAGTTGTGTCTTTCCCTGATTTTGGTATCAATGTAGTACTTGCCTCCAGGAATGATTTTCGGAGAATTGTTTCCTCTTCCATTTCATTGAAGGGTATGAGAAGTATGGGGGTTATATCTTCTTTAAATTTTTTATACAATTCAGATGTGAATTCATCAGGACCTGGAATTATATTCGTCTTTAGATTTTTATTACATTTTGTATTTCAATGGTTATAATGGGTCATTGAGAGTTGTTCATTCTTTCTCTCTTGTCCTCTTTCTTTGTTTACCAAAACTTTTGTGATCATACTATGTCTCCCAGACTTGCTTTTCCTATGCTTTTCTCATTTACCTCTCTGTAGTGCTGTTATGTAAGGAAAACAATGGATTGTAACAATTATGGCATCTTAGAAGATGTAGTATAATTAGCAATATTACTAGCATTAAATACAGTTTAGAAACAGACAAACTTTGATTCGTATTATTTGGTCCTTTTAAGTACAGAGGCAAGATCTACAGTTGTACAACAAAGTAAAATATAAATATAGAACTTGTATGCAAAAAGTTTCACCTATAAAGAGCAGTTTTCCAATGGGGATAATGTCTGGGTCTTTGGTGTCACCATAGTCCAGTAACACTAGGTTGGGTGCTGCTCCAAGTACATAACAATATATCATCCTTAGTACATTTGAAAGGAAGTATAGTCACATAGACAAAAAAAATTCCATTATAAATGGAATATTATTTAGCTATATAACAGGATAAATTTGAGTCTTTTGTCCATAAGTGTATGCAACTAAAGAACATACTCTTAAATTAAATAAAGCAGCCTGACATATGCAAACATTGTATTGTCTCCTTACTGTGAGAAACTAAAAGAGAAAAATGTAATGTGAAGTGTATAGTAGATACTATGAAAAAGGAATAAACTTATTTATAATGAAAGAGTTATTGAGTTGAGGAGAAGGACACGAGAGAAAGTAGGGTAAAGAGATTTATTTATATGTGTAAGCAGGGTGATTTGGACAACTGTACTTTACATTTCTGGTGCTCTATGAAAAGGAGCACATAATACTTAATTTATTTTGTGTCCTTTTTCAGTTTGTACATTTTATCTTTTTAATTTCTTTTTTCTTCTAATTTTATGCACATTTATCTGGTAATATGAATAACTGATTGGAATAAAACACTATGAATTACAACAAATACTGTGAAATTTACATTCCTTCATTGAGTGAAATTCTGTATCACTTGTAATTTTTTTGTTTTAATTCTAATTTGTACTCCCTTTAAAAAATAAAATAAAAAAGAAAGTTTGAAAAACACATAGTTAAAAAAGGAAGACAGAATATCAGACCGACAAAAAAAGATAGTAGCTAGCAATCATGAAGAAAAAGATGTGTTAAATAAAAAGAAAAAGATGTGTTACAAATAGCAAGTGACAATGACATAACAATTCAACTACTGCAAGGTGATGCAAAGTACAATATAGATTGATAAGAGAGAAGGAAAAAGACGCAGCACAAATAACATTTAAAAACACCTTTTCACGGAAGTGATGACAGAAAACTTCCCAAGCTTAGAAGAATTTGTTATACAGATGAGTGAGGCATATATAATTTCAATGAGCTATGACCAGAATAAGTCTACACCTAAACATACAAGAATCATGGTTCCCAAAATTCAGCAAAAGAACAGAGTGTAAAAACACTTAGAGAAAAGAAATAAATCTATAAAGGAAATCCAGATAGAATCACATCAGACTTCTCATCTTGTCCTTAACTCAAGGAAGGTTAAGAATAAAATATTTCAAGTGCTGAAAATGAAGAAATTCCCACTCAAATGGCTGTATCCTACAAAACTATCTTTCACAATTAATGGGAAAATAAGACATACCAAGATAAAAAAAATAACTGAAAATTCATGTCCAGCTCTACAAAGCATTCTGACAGATACTCTAGAAAGAGCTAACATTCTAAAACTACAAATAGAAGGAATTTACAATTCGGTTTGCAGTTAAGTGGGGAGAAAAGACAAGGAACCAACAGCATAAATATAATATGGCAAGAATAAACCAATTCATATCAGTTATAATCATCAATGTAAATGTCCTCACTTACCAGTCAAATGAAGCAGATAGACAGAATGGAGAGAGAAACAAGATGCAACAATGTTTCTACATACAAGAAACACATTCCATTTAAAGCCAAATTCATACAGTGAAAATCAAAGGAATGTAAACAATACTCCATGTATAGAGACAGCACTGGGGCAAGCGAGAGAAAGACAGGCACTGGGTGACTCTGTGCCATGAGGAGGAACACAAGTAAGCATGGGCAAAAGAGATCCTAAGAAGCTGAGCTGAGTGACAAGATATAATCATGTGCATTCCTTGTGCAAACTTGCGGAGAGGAGCATAAGAAGATGCACCTACATTCTTCCATTAACTTCTTAGAGTCTTCTAAGAAAAAGAAATGAAAATGTATATTCATCCTAAAGGAGAAACAAAAAAGAAATTCACAGACCCCTATGAGTCCAAGAGGCCTTCTTGTTCTGTTCTGAGAATTGCACAAAGATCAGATAACATCCTGGTCTCTCCATTGGTGAGGTCTCAAAGAAATGTGAATAACACTGCAGCAGATGACAAGGAGCCAAATGAAAAGAAGGCTGTCAAGCTGAAGGAAAAGTATGGAAAGGACATCGCTACCTACCAGGCTAAAGGCAAACCTGAAGCAGTAAAAGAAGGGAGTTGTTGAGGTTGAAGAAAGCAAGAAAAATGCCAAAATTCTTTGTTCTTCTACCTTTTAAGCTTTGTTATTCTAACTAGTTTCCTGATGACCCTTTTCACAGTTTATTCAAATCAATAATCCCTGTGGACTGTTTTCCTTCCTTCCTTTCTTCCTTCCCTCCTTCTTTCCTTCCTTCCTTACTCTTTTCATTTGCTTCCCTTTTTATTTTATTTTTTATTAATTTTTGAGAAACAAATAGAAATGAGATTTTCAAAACTGAATAGTAAGACAGTTTCAATAATTAATACATTGCATATTGTTGTCTTCATAGAGGTTATTCACAGTAAAAGATGCAGACATGATATCCTGTCCAAACACTGTTGGCACAAATCTTTCTTTTCATTGAATTAAGAGAAAATGGCTGTATATCTACCATAACTATTTAGCATATATAGATACAAAATGGTCCTTCATTTGTATCCCCTTATTTCTTTAGTTTTGTCAGAGAAGGGTATTCCATTGCCATTAAAATATTGTAGGTCCATGAATTCAGCAAAATAATTCAATATAGTCCAGTAGTCCTTAATAGCAGTGGGCTATCTTTAGGACTGGCAATGTCAGAAGTTGTTGACTTGAGCCTTTTTAAAGCACCGCATATTGACATGCCTTCACTTTTTATACATTTTTATACTTTTCTGCTGGATGGTTAAGACAAAGATAAAGCAAGACCTGTATAACAAGAAATGTAACTTTTGTATTTGGCAAGGTCATTCAAATGCCCTCAAAATTTACCCTGAAACTATGTAGAGCAGTTTGTAGATCCTTTATCAGTGTCAGCCATGTGAATGAGTCACAGTCATTGCTTGACCAATTTTCTCTCTGTGAAAGCCTGAGAGAATGTTGTCTCTCCATGTGACTCTTCTTAGGCACGCTGTACATCGATGATCACTTTACTCCGTGGCCCCATAATTTCCCTGATTAGAAAATTTGGGACATCATTGAATTACAGAATGTTACATTATAAGTTCTCCTATGTCCTGAGTCCTCACTGACCTTGGAAGGCGAGGGCCAAAATGTTGGCTGTCTTTTCAGCCCTTCTTTTTCTCTAATTTTTGGTCTACAAACTTTAGTTGTTAACCCTCCTGAAGAGAAGTTTAATGATACCATTACCCTAAAGCATAGGCAGTTAAACCTAACCTCTCCATCTCTCTGGATATCAAACATCTAAGACATAGCATGGAATAGGTATCTTCCATCAAGTATTGATATGTTAAACTTTAACTCCCTACAGAATGTAAAGAAAAAAATATTTGAAAAATGTAGTAACATACAAAACTTGGCCATAGTCATAATATCCAACTACATGGAATTGGAAAAATAAATTATGATAGAATTTCCGCAGAGAAATGTAGTTAGACCACATGGAAACATGATTGCAGTGTACAGTTAGTGCTCAAGAAAAGCAAAGTGAAAAATATTCATAATGTGAATCTGACAGGGAAAACATTTGTAAATATACTTATAATTAAATAAAAAGGTAGAAAGACAGGCACTCAACTATTAAAAAGTGGGTACCTCTAGAGGTAGTGATGATGATTTAACTTCCTAAGTATATATTTTTGTATTCTGTAGAACTTTTTGTGATTTTATATATATATATATATTGTTTATAAACACTTTTAATAGACTCTAACTATTGTACAGCCATTTTATGCTGTCAAAGAAGGTAGGCAGAAAGCACTAAGCACTTCCTTCTCTGCCTCTCTTCCCTCTCCTTCCACACCCCACAACAACTTCTGCTATTGCTATCTTGCATTCTTGTGGTTTGCTCAATACAGTTGATGAACCAAGGTTGATGTACTACAATGACAATGATGATTAACTTTTGTTTTGGTTTCTTTGAGACAGGGTCTCTCTATGCAGAGCAGGCTGGCCTTAAACTTTCTATGTAGCTCAGCCTGGCTTGAAACTCATACAGAGCCTTACACCTCAGCTTCTCAGGTGCTGGGATTACAAGCAGCATGTGCAAGATGCCTACATTTGATACATTAGCATTAAACATTTACATTAGGTTTGCATTAAGGTTAGCTCTTTGTATTGTATGGCTCTACATAAATAATTTCATGTGTGCACCATTAGGAAATCTAACAGAATAGATTCATTCTAAAAATCCTTCTTCCTTCTTAGGCAACTTTCCTTTTTCCATCCCTGTCAGCTCTTACAATCGCTGGTCTTTTTATTATCACTTAGATTTTCTTTCTCCAGGATGTCATACAATTGCAATGATATAGTGTTTAGCTTTTTCAACTAGTTTCTTCCACTTAATATTTGTATTTAATCTTCACTTAAGGTTATTCATGTGGCTTCATAGCTCAGTTTTATCATTTATCTATATTTCATTGTATGGTTTCACAATGGGGTGTTACTCTATCCACTTTCTGAAAGACTTCTTGGTTGCTTGTAGTTAGGGGAAATTATTATTAAAGCTTTTATAAATATTTCTACTCAGGATCTTCAAAGTTTTAACTTATTTAGGTAAATTGTCAGGGTTACAACTGCTGCATCACATGGCAAGCCTACATACAACTTTCTAAGAAACTGCCAAACTCTTCCAATGTGGCTGAATCCTTATGTATCATCATTAAAACAGCTTTGGCTTTTAAAACCTTTTTAAAAAGCAAGAAAAAGGAGAAGGATGAAGAGGAAGATGACGATCAACAGAAAGAAGACGAAGAGGATGAGGCTGAACAAGTTGGTTTTAAGACAGTTATTTTTTCTTCTCTATAAAGCATTTAACCTCCCTGTACACAAATCACTCTTTTTGAAGAAAAAAAATGAAATATAAAGCTTTATAAGATTTTGCTTTTTAACCTGCACGCTTTCTTTTTTGTAGTTAAAATGTTACTGAATGTATCTTTAGATAGCCCTGTCCTTGTGGTATTTTCAATAGCCACTAACATTTGCTGGTACAGTATGGAGTTGTAAATTGGCATGGAAATTTAAAGCAGGTTCTCATTGATCAACAGAACAAATTAGTTATGTATGAGGACTACAGTTTTTCACCTTGTGTTGTCTCTGTTGCAGCTTATAGGAAATAGTTGTTCTTTTAACTGAATACCACTCTGTAATTGCACTAAGTTACACTTGTTTTCTTCACATTCAGAATGCTTCTAAGTAAATACAATTTTATAAGTATTGATATCCTTTTCATAGGTCTGAAACTTCTTGAAAGGAAGCTAGTCTTTTGATTTTGTCTGTTTTGAATCACATAAATTATTAATGGATTCTAAGCTTCTGTCTACATGCCCATCCTATCACGATAAGTATAATAAAAGTCAAATTGAGAAGAAAAACAAATATACCAATACTTCATGTGATAGGATCCCAGAAAAAATGGGATCTATTCTATTTACAGATAGTGTGAACTTCAAGCTAAGACTGATCAATAGAGGTAAAGATAATCACTACATTCTTGTTGGTGGAAAACTCCAATAAGAAGACATAACAAACATAAATCTATACACTAAATACAAGAGGATCCAACTATATAAAACAAATATTAAATGACCATAAAATCAAATAAGTACTATGAAATTTATAATGTGGAACTTTAATGTCTTACTGTCATACATAGATAAATCAACTAGACAAAAAGTAAAAAAAAAACAAAACCTTTGAACAAGTGGATTTAGTAGATGTCTAGAGTACTCCACCCCATGTAAAAATACACGTTCCTGTCAGCATTGCAAGGGATATTTTCCAAAATAGAGTATATACTAGCCTATAGAACATACTTAAGTAAATGCAGAGGAAGTGAAGTTATCCCATGCATATTATCTGCTCATAGTGAAATGAAATTGGAAATCACTGGCAAAAGAAACTACAAAAACATATGGAAATGAAAGAATATGCCATTGAGCAACCAACTTGTCACAGAGGAAATAAATAATAATTTAAACAGTATAGTCAACTAAATACATGCCAGGATAGTCACCAATACATATTAGAACTTATGAGCCACAGTGAAAGAAATCCTTTGGGGGAAATTTATATTGGTGATTTCTCATATCGGAAAAACAGAACAAGCTCAAATAAATTATATGTATTTTAACCTCAAATTTCTAGAAAAAGAAGAAAAGTAAAATCCAAAGATAATATGAGGTAAGTTATAAAACTAGAGCAGAAAATAATGCAATTGTAAAGAAAAAAATAGAAACAATCAATGAAATGAAGAATTAGTCCTTTGAACGATTAAATAAAATTGATAAAACTCAGCTAACCTTACCAAAAAGAGGGGGTAAAAAAGAATAAATTTTACTTAGGAATAAAAACATTGAAATCACAATTCAACCTGAAAAAGTACAGAAGATCATCAATTCCTACTTTAAGAAACTTTATACTAACAAGATGGCTAACACATAATAAATGCCAATAAACAAGAAGATATAAAAATTTTATATCTGATATTAAATAAATACAAAATATAATTTTTAAAAACCTACCAACAAAAAAGACCAGGTCCTTATGTATTCACTGCTGAATTACACAAGAAATTTAGCAAAGATCAAGTGCTATTACTCCACAAAATCCTTAATGAAATTGAAAGCGAATTGGCTCACAAAGACAATTATGGAAGCAAGTATTATCCTGATACAAAGAGTTGGAGAAAGAATTCACCAAAAATTAGAACTACAGCCCAATCTCCCTAATGAATATACCTGCAAAATTCCTCAGTAAGATACTGGCAAATAGAATGAAGCAAATCCTCAAGGAATTTATTTACTATTACAAAGTAAGACTCACCCCAGTGACATAGAGATGCTTCAAAATATGAAAATCAACAAATAGCATATCAACAGAGACAATAACGAATACCTCCTAATGATCTCAATAGAAAAAAAACTTGTGACTAAGTCTAACACAAATTTCTGACAAAAACTTTACTGAAAATCAGAATCCTTAATCTTTATTTCAATAAGATAAAAGGCATATATGGCAAACCAATAACTAACAACTTACTAAATGGTCAAAAACTGAAACTTTTCATTCTTAAACCAAGAAAGAGACAAAGATTTCCACTGTCACTACCTCTATTCAATACAGTTCTGGAAACATTAGCCAAAGCAGCTAAACAAGAAAAATAAATAACAGGAATAAAGAATGGAAAGGAAGAAGTTAAATTATCATTATTTGCGGATGAGAAGATACTTTGTTTAGAACCTCAAAAACTCTAAGAAATTCTAGATTAAATAAGTAGAGCTAATTGAATAACTAGAAACAAAGTCAACACTCAAAATTAAATAACATTCCTTTACACAGGAAACAAACTACTGAGAAAGAAATTAAGGAAACAATACATTTCACAGTAGCATCAAAAAATAAAATACTTAAGATTCACCCTACCAAAGAAAATGCAGACTCCATTATCAAAAATACAGTACTCTAAAAAAAAAAAAAAGATTGAAAGGAATATAAACAAATGGAAAGATATTCCTTCATCTTGAGTAAAAGAGCCAACATAGTACAAATTGCCACATTACAAAAAATGCTGTACAGATATAATGTGATCCCAGTAAAAATACCATTAGCATACTTCACAGAACTATGGAAAACATTCTTAAAGTCATCTGGAGCCATGAGAGACCTAGAACAGCAAAGGCAATTCTAGGTAAGAAAAAAAAATAAGTGAGCACCACAATCTCTCACTTGAAATTATACTGCAGAGATGTTGTAATGAAAGCATCACTGTACTGATAATAAAAACATACCTGAGAATCAATGGAAAATAGACGATACACAAACATCTCCATTAGAAAATATATACACTACTGCAAACATATTCAACCACTTTCTTTGACAAAGGGGGCAAAACACATTTGCTGAAAGAAAGATAGTCTCTTTCATGAATGTTGCTGAAAATATTGGCTGTTCACATACTGAAGACTAAAACTAGATCCATTCTCTAGCAGGCACTAAGTTAAAAGTGGATAAAATATCTGAATATTGGAACACTAAGTCAGCTAGAAGAGAGACTAGATAGATCTCTTGAAAGACTTCATGATCAAAACCCTGATGGGACCAATCAACAATAGTATCTCACCTTACTTATTTTTATTTTTTTTCTTTTCTATTATTATTTTTATTTTTATTGAAGAACAAATAGCAATGAGACAGTTTCAAGACAAATTAAGAGCACAGACTTGATAAATTAATACATTGCAAAATGTTTTCATAATGTTTTGGTGTCGTACAAGGTGCATACATAATATTATACTTACAGACATTAGTATACACTGTCTATTTTTATTTTTTAAAGAGGATATAAAATAGTTAAACAATAGAAATGATATAGAATTGCACTAAGCAAAATTGGAATTCAGCAATCATTGTTGCATAACGTAGTCTTCAAATTAGTAAAGAAACCAGAAAAACCCACTAAATTCATGGAAAATAAACAACACCCTACTCACCAATCAATGGGTTCCAGAAGAAATTCAACAAGAAATTCTACAATACCTACAATTCAATGAAAATTAAAGCACAACTTACCGGAATTTATGGGACACGATGAAAGCAGTTCTTAGAGGGAAAATAATAGCTATGAATTCACAAATTAGGAAAACAGAAAGGGAACAAATTAGCACCCTAATGTTGCACCTCCGACAACTAGAAAAAGAAAAGCAAACAAAACCCAGAATGCAAAGACAGGAAGAAATCATAAAGATTAGAGCAGAAATTAACTCAATTGAGATGAAAAAAACAGTTCAACGAATCCACAAAACAAAAAGCTGGTTCTTTGAAAAACTAAATAAAGTTGATAAGCCTCTTGCCAAGCTCATCAAATAGAGGCAAAAGAAAATTCAAGTACAAGCGATAAGGAATGAAAAGGGTGAAATCAACACAGACCCACTGGAAATTCAGAAGAATATCAACAGTTACTTCTAGAATCATTACGCTCACAGAATAGAAGACACAGAATAAATGGACAGATTCCTCAAAAGGTACAAATTACCAAAACTGAATCAAGAAGACATAACAACTCTCAATAAGCCGATAACAGCCAAAGAAATACGAAACATAATGAAAAGCCTACTAACAAAGTCCCATTGCTGATAGATTCACAGCTGAATTCTACAAGAAATTTATAGAAAATATAATCCCCACATTCCACAAACTCTTCCATGAAGTTGAAAAGGAAAAAGTCCTCCCAAAATCATTTCTGGTGGCAAGTATAAAACTAATTCCAAAACCAGGGAAAGATACAACCAAAAAGGAGAACTAAAGGCCAATCTTCCTCAGGAACATTGATGCAAAAATACTCAACAAAATCCTGGCAAATAGAATACAGCAGATCATCAAGAAGATCATATACCATGACCAGGTAGGATTCATCCAGGGATTGTTCAATATTATAAATGTAACACACTATATTAATAAACTGAAATCTAAAAACCACATGATCATCTCAATTGATGCAGAGAAAGCCTTTGACAAAGTCCAACACTCATTCATGTTCAAGGTCCTACAGAAAATTGGAATAGATGGACTCTATCTTACCTTGATAAAAACCATCTATGACAACCCAAAAGCTCATATAATCCTAAATGGGGAAAAAGTCAAATCTTTTATTCTTAAATCAGGTACAAGACAAAGATGTCCTGTATCACCCCTCCTATTCAATATAGTCTTGGAATCCTTGGCAACAGCCATTAGAAAAGAGGGAGAAATAAAGGGAATAAGAATAGGTAAAGAAGAAGTTAAATTATCTCTATTTGCAGATGACATGATACTTTACTTGGAAGACCCCAAAACGTCCACCTAGAAACTATGAGAACTGATAGGGAAATTCAGTAGCATAGCAGGATACAAAATCAATACTCAAAAGTCAATAACATTCCTCTACACAGATAACAAGCACATTGAAAGGGAAACAATAGAAACAATACCTTTTACAATAGCACCGAGGAAAATGAAATACCTTGGGATTCACTTAACCAAGGAAGACAAAGATCTTTCCATGGAAAATTACAGCACCGTAAGAAAATTGATTATAGAGGATTTCAGAAAATGGAAAGATATTCCATGCTTCTGGATAGGAAGAAACAATATCGTGAAGATGGCCATACTCCCAAAATTGCTGTACAGATTTAATGCAATCCCTATCAAACTGCCACCAACATACCTCCCAGATATAGAGAAATCAATCCTAAAAATTTATTTGGAACCACAAACGACCTAGAATAGCAAAGGCAATCTTGGCCAATCAAGACAAGGCAAGAGACATCACAATTCCTGACTTGAAATTATACTACAAAGCCACTGTGATAAAATCAACATGGTATTGGCAACAAAATAGACCTGGGGATCAGTGGAATAGATTAGAAGACGCAGAGGCATCTACAAAAACACTCAGCCATCTTATCTTCAACAAAGGGGCTACACAAGCTCACTGGAAGAAAGATAGCCTCTTTAACAAATGGTGCTGGAAAACATGGCTTTCTACATGCTGAAAACTAAAACTTGACCCAGCTCTATCACCATGCACTAAGTTAAAGTCAAAATGGATGAAAGATCTAAACATTAAAACAGAAACACTCCATCTCCTGGAAGAGAAAGTGGAAGGAACTCTTGAAGACATTAGGGTAGGTAAACCGTTCTTGAACAAACATATATTTGCATGAGAAGCACTTGAAAGAATCAACAACTGGGATCAACTCTTCTTAAGGAGATTCTGCATGTAAAAAGAAATTGTCAACAAAGTTAAAAGACAACCCACAAACTTTGAAAAAATCCTAACTAATAAGCAATCAGACAGAGGACTACTGTCTAGAATATATAAAGAACTAAGATATAACAGGGCCCTCAAATTTAAAGACCCAATTCAGAAATGGGCATCTGAGATAAATACACACTGCTCAGAGGACGAAATTAAAGAAGCAAATAAATATATGAAAAAATGCTCCACATCAGTAGCCATTCGTGAAATGCAAATAAAAACAACACTGAGATACCATCTCACTCCAGAAAGAATGGCTACCTTAAGGAAATCAACCAACAACAGATGTTGGAGAGGTTGTGAGGAAAAAGGAAACACTTCTCCACTCCTGGTGGGAATGTAGACTGGTACAACCACTGTAGAGGTCAGTGTGGAGAATCCTCAAAAGAGTAGGGCTAGAAATCCCATTCAAGCTGGCTATCCCCCTACTGGGAACTTTCCCAAAGGATCTGAATACATTGTATCAGAGAGATATATGTGTACCTATGTTTATAGCAGCGCAATGTGTGATAGCAAAATCTTGGAAACAACCAAGATGTCCATCACATGAGGAATGGTTGAAAAAGATGTGGTATTTCTATATAATGGAGTATTACTCAGCTATTAAGAATGACAAGTTTGAAGCATTTATACTGAAGTGGATACCACTTGAACATATACTCATAAGTGAAATAAACCAGACACAAATATGTAAATATCTTATAGTCTCCCTAGTATAACAAGTGAAAAGCAGAAATACAAAAGATAACGTACAATAAGTAAAATCAATTGAGTCAAATAAGGCAAAGTGAATGGTTTATGCTGCAGGATACT
>PVKA01042086.1:0-17639 GCA_004027165.1 Ctenomys sociabilis
CTGATGGAGAGAAGAAGGCGTATGTTCGACTGGCTCCTGATTATGATGCATTGGATGTTGCCAACAAAATTGGGATCATCTAAACTACTGAATCCAGATAACTAATTCTAAATATATACTTTTTCTCAGTATAAAAAAAAAAAAAAAAAAAAAAAAATGATTGAAAGGTTAAAAAGATAACTTAAAAATCCTGCACACCAATAATAACAGGAGCTAAGAGGTGGAATTAAGACTTCCTAAGGTCATTTTATTGATCAGAAAGGTGAGAAGTGTGACATTAACTCAATCAGGTTAAAAAGATATGGTCAGCCAGGCATGGTGGCGCATGCCTGTAATCCCAGCACTCTGGAGGCTGAGGCAGGAGGACTGTTGTGAGTTCGAGACCAGCCTGAGCTCCAAAGTGAGCTTAAGGCCAGCCTGAACTGCATAGTGAGACCCTGTCTCAAAAAGCCAAAAAAAAAAAAAAAAAGATACGGTCAGAGATTAGGCATATGGTTTTGTAGTAGAGCCCTGTGTAGCATATAAGAGGAACTGGTTTTGATTGCCAGCATGGCAAGAAGAAGGAAAGAAAGGAAGAAAGGAAGCAAGCCAGTCAGCCAGCCAGCCAAATATAGAAACTGAATGCAAGGGCTAGGAATATAGCTCAGTGGCACAAGTGCCTGCTTGGCAAGTGCAAAGTGCTGAATTCGATTCCTGACACCAAAAAAGCAAAAAACAACAGAATACATAACTTCTAGCTGAGTGTGGTGGTGAACACCTTTAATCCTAGCACTTGGGATGCTGAGGTAGGAGGAACTGGTGCAATTTTGAGGAGCAAACTACATAGTGAGACCCTGTCTCAAAAAACAAATTAAATAAAAAAGGCAAATTATATAAAGATATTCCATTTATTATGAACCTTTGTTTTAAACATAAAAATAAAAATTAAAGAAATTAGAAAAAAAGCCAAGGGCTGGGGTATAGCTCAGTGGCCTTCAAGCACAGGACAGTCACACCATGCTAAGAAGATGGAATGTAACTTCTCCGTCATTATAGCGGAGGCACAAGGCACTATCATATAATTTCAAACTTGTATCTAATAACTCAGTCCAAAATAAATATGAGAAGCAAAATTGGAGGGCTGGGTATTGCTCAGCAGCCTAAGCGCTGCCTGTAAAGCCCAACAACCCAAGTTCCATCCCCAGTACTGCATGTCATGCTGGCCCCAAAACTGGGCGTGATGGTGCACTCCTGTAACCCCAGTGCTGGAGAGGCTGAGACCAGAAGATCACTACATGTCTGAACTGAATAGTGAGAAACTTTATCGAATAAATATATATATTTAAAAGCAAAACTGATGTTGAAATTTTTTTTTTCTTTCTTGTAAATCACCATCATACAGATTTTTTTTTTTTTGTCTTTTTGAGACAGGGTCTCACTGTGCAGTTCAGGCTGGCCTTAAGCTCACTTTGGAGCTCAGGCTGGTCTCGAACTCACAACAATCCTCCTGCCTCAGCCTCCCTAGTGCTGGGATTACAGGCATGCGCCACCATGCCCGGCTCACCATCATACAGATTTAAATATGCTGGCACACACTTGGAATCTTGAAGCTGAGACAGGCAGGTTGTAAGTTTGAGCCCAGCCTGAGCAACTTAGCCAGACCTTCCCTCAAAAGAAAAAAGAAAAAAGGGCCTGGGGATGTAGCTTAGTGCAAAGGTCCTTGGTTCAATCCCCAATATTTAGCAAGGTCTTGCTAAGTCATTAAATTGTCCCAGCTATGTTCCTTCTTTCCTTTGCTATACTGATAAAAAAACATTTTTAAAAAAATTATAAGATAAATTTTTGTTGAATGTTATTTTAGGGCTACATATTAAGAGGTTTTTTTTTCTGGTGTTAAAATACTACTAGGGAGGAAGTAATCTCATCTTTACCTTTAAAATATGCAAAAATTATTACCACCTGACATCTTCCTGTCACCTTCAGGGTTCATTCTTAAGCCTAGCTGTTCAAAGCCTTAACTTTGTGGGGGCGTGAGATTTTCTAAGGTAGGAGGAAAACAAATTTAAACTCCGTTTAGCATCTTAGCAGACTGTCTCAAAAAATAAAAGCCTAGGTAGTTAGCTCAGTTCAAAGGCCATGGGCTCAATCTCCAGTACCACAAAGAAAAAAATATTCCCTCAAGTCAGGTGTTTGCAATTCTTCAGAGGAAATTATAGCAAAGACAGAAGAGTAGGGGACAGGTAGTACATGATGCTTGGCATCGTATGATGCTCAGCAGAACTCTTTGAATGCACACAGGCTAACTATTGACACATACAGGCAGAATTCTTTTTTGTACCAGGGATTAAACTCAAGACTAAGCTACTCCTGACACCCATCTTTTTTAAGACATGGTCTTGCTAAGTTACAAACTAGCCCAGACTGGACTTGAACTTGTGATCTGCCTGCTCTAGCCTCCCAGAGTGCTGGGATTATAGGCACGTGCCTAGTTACCTTAAATAATTTGAACTGGGCAGGCATTCCAAAAGACTAAAAATTAAGCTTACAACTTGAAGTTAAAAAAAAAAAAAATAGAGCAAACTCATAGTGGTTGTAGGAACTCATGAGAGCAGAAATTAATGAAGCCAAGACCTGCACTCCGCACCCTTTCCTAGGAGATTGTTGAACTATTTCTTCCCATCCACACATTCCTGTCCAGTGGTCCACTCCTTTTCCTCTCTTCCACCCCAAGTCACTCAGTCTCTAGCTCCCTCTCCTAGCGCCTTACTCTGGCTATAAAATCCAGAGAAGCGGTCCAGGGTATCACAGAGTTCTGAGGGAAGGCACTTTCTGGGCTGGTGCAGGTAGCAGAGAGAGGAGACTGGCCAGCAGCGTGGGGACAGGACCAGGATGGAAACTGCGGGGCTTGGATCTTCTGTAAACAGTGGTTTCTTGCCCTCTTTTTGCTCTTCCTCCTGGGGAACAGAAGGATTTCGAGGGCCAGGGCCTCTCCTCTACAGTCCAGACTTCTCTTGCTCTCTTCTTCCCTCTCTCCCCTTGCTTTTACCTCCTCTTCCCGCATGCTCTGCTCCTCCTCTTCCCCTTGCTCCAAAAGCAGCCAGTCAAGCTGCTGGAGCTGGGACAGGTGGAACTGGTGCTGTAGCTCCTCAGAGGTGTGCAGGCTCCGCAACATCAGCTGTGGGAGGCGGTTGGGGAAGCAGAGGCCGATCTGCTCCAGCACCGCCCCCTCCAGCCAGCTGGAGCCCAAGCTCAGGAGACGGTCGGCCATATAGTGCCTGCAACACAGGCCCAACCTTAGTCTGGGTGCCAGGCTGGCCCAGTCCAACCGTCCTGCCAGAGTTTACCAAGAGTTTGTTGCAGGCCCACTTCACCCTTTCATTCTTTTTCTTTTTTGTGCTTTAGGGAAAAGAGTCTATAGGGTGTTCAGGGTCTCTACTAGATCCGACTTATATTGATCCACCTGTTTACAGCCTCCCAAGAGCTAGGATCACAGACATGTGCCACCATGCCCAGACTCAACTGCCATCTCAGCGTACCCTAGGGGCGGGACTGGCACAGCAGGTCCAGGGATTGAACCCCTGGTCCTGCGCCTGCTTGCAGGTGCTTTAATCCACTGAGGTATTTGGTCGGCCCTTTATTCTACTTTTTCCAACAGTGCATGGCCCTCTCTGAATCTGTCTCCCACCACATTCTCCTGAATGTCTCTTTTTACATTCAAATCTCAGTCTCCTATGCTCCAGACTCCCAAAGCCTGCACTCACTGATAGAAGTGCTCAAAAGTTGTAGCCAGCTCCAGGCCTGAAAGGACCATGATGGGGTCCAGGTGCTGCTGAAACCGCCGAAGCAGCTCCATGCCCGAGGCTCCTCCCAGCAGGCCGCCCTGGATCTGCTGGTCAATGTGCCTGGCAAACTGCTCGCTCACCTGGGGACAACAGGCAGAGTGCTGGGCAAGCTATGAGTGAGGGATGAAGTGGAGAGGTGAGGGCGAGAAGAGTGAAGGGGAGGGGATGCCTGGGTTCCAACTCACATGGGCAGCAGTGAGGAAGGACTGCTGCAGCAGGGCGCCTGAGAAGCCACTGCGCATAGCCAGCGTGAAGGCCACCCGAGGCCCAAACAGCTCTGTGCCTGCTCTCTGCAAGTGTGCGTAGAGTTTGCAGTATTGAGACACAAAGTCAGGGGCCCTCCACGATGCTGCCAGGAACCTACTGACCTGGAGAGGAAGAGTGAGGTGACACAAAAGGCAAAAGGCCTACCCATCCCCACAACCTCAGTCTGCTGCTGCCCACCTGTGCCTGCACCACACTCAGCCAGCACTGGGTGATATTCCTCAGGCTGCTGCTTGCAGAGACTGGCAGAGGTGCAGGGCTCAGGTCATGCCCCTTATTGTTTTTGCTCACTGTGGAGATAAGAGTGCAGACAAGGAGTTGCATCCCAGGCTTGGGTGCATCCAGGAGTCTTTGGTGCTCTCTCCTGGAAAAGTCAACACTCCCAGAGGCCTAGAAAGGCAGCAGAAAGTGCCCAGATTCTCAGCTCTACGGGCCATAGCTAGGACTCACAGGACCGAGCTGGTGGCTCAGGAGAAGGTCCCTGAGGAGGCTCCACATGCACCAGCAAATGGCAAAGGCGCCGAACTCGAGAGGTGAAGGATGTTGCTCGACTTAAGGGGGCCTGAGGGCTCTCTCTGTGCTCTAGGTACTGATCAAGCAGCCACCCCAGGGAGCTCACACCTCCAGCATCTGCAAGACAACCGAGAACAGATGACTGGGCAATGAGGGAAGAAACAGCCAGGGAGAAGGGAGAAAGAGCAATTGTGCAAAAGGTTTTAGGGGTGGCAGAGCCCTAGCTTTCCCCTCACCCAAGTCTGCTTCAGCTGTAGTCTGGGGACATGGTAATGGGGTGGGGTGGAGAGGAAAATTTAAATACCAGAGTTTCAGGGAGGAGTCCCTGGGGTGGTAAGCAGAGAGGAACACTGAGGTGACAGACTTCGGGACAGACACAGGAACCAAGAGAATCAAAAATGTTAACTCAGGGACCCCAGTAATAATCCCAAGAAGCAGTCATCAGAGCCCGGGCTGGGATGTTACCAGGTGAGGTGATGTTCTGAACCAGGGGGGTGACCAGGGCCTCCCAACAGGTCCTGCCCAGGGCCTGGGCAGCCTCCTCATCAGGGAGGAAGCGACTGGCAAAAGTCTGCTCGTGGCGCAAAACCTTGTTCAGTCTGGGAACAAAGAGTAGATGGTAAAGGATTTAAGCCACAGATTCCCCTGGTACCTCCACGTAGGTACCAGTCATCTCCCACTTGCCCTGGGCCTGGTCCTCCCAGCTCTCCCTCATCAGTGCCCACTGCCTACCTATGTTAACTTCTCCTTGTAATCCAGATGAAAGCTGTGCCTTCCAGGTGCCTTGGAAGCAAATCTGCCACTTGCATCTTACTACCCTATTGCCCTAAGTATCTTCCTCCCTAGCACCCCACCCACCTGGGACAGAGCTGGAGGAGGCGCCTGTGGTCCTTTGCTATATCCTGGCTCCAGGCTTGAGCCTGAATTGTGTAGAAGAGATGGGTACGGCGACACAGCTGCTCTCGGAAGAGAGGCCAGAAAGTGGGCTTGGGGCCCAGGACCTCTACACCCCGAACCCGGGTGTCGATGCCACCCTGTAATGCATAGATTCATCTGTCATCTAGGCCACTGGTCACTGTATACTACCAAGACCAGGCCTCATGGCCTGACACCTCCACCTATCTGGTCTTAGCAGGTTCCTGGGGCATCTCCCAAGAAGACTAAGGAGGGGAGGAGAACACTTCATGCCAAAGAAGCCAGTCTAGCCACACAGAGCCACAGTGCCACGTCCTGACCCTCAGTCCCCATCTCTCCCCAGCCCTACCTGCTGACAGCGCCGTATTCGGATCTGGATGATGGGCCAGAAGTGAGTTAGGTTCTCCAAGAGAGTCACTCGGCTGGCAGAAGGCATCACATTTACCTGGTAGGGCCAGAGAAAAGATGCAGAGCCGTCATCTACAGTGCCAGGGCTTGGAAAGCCAGCTAACAACAGATGCGCTGGTTATGGCACATGTCCTTCACCTCTGCCCAGGGATCCACTTTGCACCTGAACCCTAGTCCCACCCTCAAGGTGTATAAGGCCAACCCCCCAGAAGAAAGGAGGGAAGGGAAGGCTCCCCACCGTGTTGAGCTCAGTACTGATGCTGCTGGGGCTGTCACCCCCGAACACCACCACCCTGGCTGGCATGTAACTCGAGTCCTCACTGGCCACCAGCAGAGTCAGCTGCCTGACAAAGAAGAAATCACTCAGCTAAAGCCAGGGTGTGAGTTCCACCTGAAACCTCAGTTTAGTCAAATGAGCTCAGTTTAGCTCAGGCTGGCCTCAAACTCATAGCAATCATACTGCCTCAGCCCCAAGTGATAGGATTACAGGCATGTGTCACCATGCCAGGCCTTCAAATTGATATTCTGGCTTAGCTCACTAACTAGACTGCAAGTACCCTAAATTCAAGAACCATAATGTCCTTGTATCTCTAGACCCTTCTATAGTGCCAGGCATTAAACAAATGTCCACAGGAAGAATGGATGAGTTACTGATCTCTCAACACTAAGCACAGGGCAAAGACATCTGTACATGCTGGGGCAGTGTTCACTAGGCTCAGAGAGTGAGGGCTATGTCCAGACCACACAGTACACAGGACAATGTGTCTAGCTATCCATGGCCCAAATGGATTTGGGCACAACCCTGAGAGAGAGGTTATAGATAGCTGTGTGCATGTGGGTGCCTGGGGATGTGATGAGTACATCACATTTCCTGTATGTATGTGTGTATGCACGCACACACGCACACATGGGTGTGTCCATACCTAACAAGAACACCCCGGTGCATATGCAAGGTGATATGGTGGGAGCCAGTGCTGCCATTGGACTCCCAGTAAGTCTTGGGGTTGCAGTCTGTCAGCTTGCTGGCCCGGTGCGGGTTGGAGGACACCTCTACCTTCTCCCAGCACTTGTCCTCCTTAACGTCCACACTGGAGCCTGGGGCAGGCAGGAAGGGGTTCAGGCCACAGGCTGGTCAGTTGAAACAGAAATAAGGTCTAGGGGGCAGGAAGGGAAGGAAGGATCAGACGCCAGTGGGAGCCAGAAGACAGCAGAGCAGGACACTAACCCTGGCAGAGATGTCTGAGGAACACATCAAAGAAGGGGATGTTGATGGGCCGGTGGGTTCGCCTGTGATCTTCGATCTGGCCCAGCACCATCTGTAGTCCAAACATCAAGGAGAACCGCAAAGAGACGAACACAGAGAAATACACAGCACACACACAGAGACAAGGTCAAGTGGCAAGGGAACACTCAACCCTACTGCCATTTCTGTCAAAAGGAATCCCAAAAGGGATGCACAGCACACCCTTCTCTTGCTCCTGGCCCACATCCTCTCAGCTTTGTACCAAGATGCCCTCCTCACCTGGATACAGCCAGCCAGAATGCTGGAGGTGAGGCTGCTGTAGAGCTGGGCGTACTTCTCACAGTCTGTCACCAGGTCACGAAGCTCAGAGGCCAGAAGTAGCTGAGCTGAGTGCTTGTCCAGGACTTTGGAGAGGGCCTCCTTGGCACCCAGGCAGCAGAGCAGCACCGCATAGTCCTTATGCGTCAAAGCCAATCGATGCAGGAAGCCAGTCAGCTCCTGAACAATCTGCACCAGAGCCACACAGATTATTTTATGGGAAAAAGGACAGGCACGTAAGGGTGGAGAGCTGTCTGGTGGCTGAGATTTTGAAGAAATGTGAAAGCCCAAGGAAAGGAGAGCACCAAGTCAGAGTGCAGAAGAACACAGGCTACTAAGACTCCCAAGTGAGCTGGCAGCAGCAGAGCTCAGTGTCCCAACCTCTTCCTGCCAGGGCCATGCCACACCAAGAGCCAGCCTTGGTGCCTAAGCT
This sequence comes from Ctenomys sociabilis, assembly GCA_004027165.1. Classification (NCBI taxonomy): domain Eukaryota; kingdom Metazoa; phylum Chordata; class Mammalia; order Rodentia; family Ctenomyidae; genus Ctenomys; species Ctenomys sociabilis. The sequence continues at coordinate 7,916 of PVKA01042086.1, forward strand.
TCACTCCACTATGGCCAAATCACTGGTGGAGAGCAAAGGCTATTTGGACTGGGGAATAGGCTTGCTTAGAAGAAACACAGAGTCTAAAGTTCAGGTGCAGATACCAGGTTAATGTTTCTAAGACTCTAGGTTCAGAGACTTTTTTTTTCTTTCTGTATTTTAGGGAAGGGTCTAAGGGTGTTCAGGGTCTCACTACTACATCAGACTTGTAGTGATCCTCCTGTTTACTGCCAAGTACTGGGATTATAGGCTTGCGCCACTACATCCAAGTCTCAATTGCCATCTCAGTGCACTCCAGAGGCAGGATCAGCACAACAGGCCTGGGGATCGAACCCTCAGCCCCTGCTTGTAGGTGCTTTAATCCACTGAGCTATTCGGCAGGCCCAAGACTTTTTTAATTTTTTTTGAGGCAGGGTCTCATTATGTAGTTCAGGCTGGGCTTTAATTTGCGATGATCCTCATGCCTCAGCCTATCCAGTGCTGGGATTACAGGCATGTGTCATCATACTTGGCTTTAGATAGTCTTCGATGACATCAGCATTTCTCTCCATAGTGCCCCAATCCAGAGCCCTCATTCAGAAGGGTCTGCTGTGTCCCTGAGCCTCAAGGTCAGGTAGGACCCCAGCTGCTGCTTCTCCCTCCTCCAAACCTGCAGGACTATGATACCTCTAAGTCGCTGCCAGGGCCACTCAGACAGTTCAGACAGGGCTCCAAGACCTCATGCCAGGGGAGGATCATGGCCTCGGGGTAATCCAGCAGTCGGGTCAGGACTCTGGTGAGGGGATGCAAACAACTGAAGTCCCCATGGTCCCCTCACCCCAAGTGCCCAGGTGCCTGGGCAGGCCCCTCACCTTAGCACAGTCAGTAACACAGTTCTGTTGGGCCCAGGGGCATCGAGAGTCCGCAGCAAAAGCAGGAAGGGCTGGGTCTCCTGTTGGAGGCGCTTGAGGAGGGGCCTCACAGCACCCCCCGGGCCACCCTCACAGCACAGTACCCGCTCCAGGTCCAGGAACAGCTCTGCAGATGGACCCCCAACCAGGGACCGAACTGCCAGCTCGAGGGACCCATCCTTGCCCTGGCCACAAGGGATCTCCAGTGCTAAAGCTAGATGGGTCAGAGAGGATGTGCACACAAAATGAGGTCTTACAAGGTGCTCAAACTAAGAAAATGAAGTCCAGAAAGTCAGCCCCAAATATTCTTCTTATTGATGCTATCTATGGTTTTCACCACACCAAGAGATTTATTTTTTGATCCCTAGAACAGACCTAACTGCATTTGAAAACAAATCTTGTAAACATTGTCAAGTCAAATATAACACATATCAAAGACTTTTTATCATTAAATGTTAGCTATAATAACTATCTGGTGTTATAATTATATTCTACATAGCTTAGTAGATATAGCAGATGTGCATGCTAAAAGATAGATACCTGTGTTGTGTCTGTCTGTCTTTTTTGTTTTGAGACGGGGCCTTATATGTACCTCAGGTTGGCCTTGTATTCACAGGGCTCCTCCTGTCTCAGCCTCCCAAGTGCTAGGATTACAGTGCTACCATGCCTGGCTGTATTGCTTATTTTGATACCCACCCATACTTACAGGTTTTCTTTTTTTTATTTTGCGGTACCAGGGATTGAACTCGGGACCTTGTACTTGCCAGGCAAGTGTTATTCTACTGAACTATCTCCCCAGCCCTCATTTTCTTATTTTAACACAAAAAATTTCTTCTCTTTGACATTAATATTTTATGTTTCTAATTAAAAACTTTCCCTAGCATAAATTATATTTCTTGCAGAAAGCCTCCTTACATATCAATTTAACCTATTTTCTACTTTCCACTAAGATTGGACCAACTTCACCACCACTAATGGGTATCTGACTACTTGTAAGGCCATTTCCTAGCACCTATCTAGTTTCCTCCTTTTCTGGGTCAGGAAGTTCTACAAAAGGCCTAACCTAGAACACTGAAAGCCTCACTCATCTGAAGGCTCATGTCTTTTCGTAAGGGACTAGCACATAAACTCTGCTCTCCTGGCCAGTGGCTGGCTCTGCAGGACTTCTCAAAGAACTCCTCACAGGCCGGGTAGATGGCTCAGTGGAGTAAGCGCTTCCCTGGCAAGCACAAGGGCCTGAGTTCAATCCCCGGTTCTGCCAAAAAAAAAAAAAAAGAAAAGAAAAGGAACTCCTGCCGGGCATGGTGGTGCATGCCTGTAATCCCAGCACTCAGGAGGCTGAGGCAGGACTGTTGTGAGTTCGAGACCAGCCTGAGCTCCAAAGTGAGCTTAAGGCCAGCCTGAACTGCGTAGTGAGACCCTGTCTCAAAAAGAACTCACAGACAAATGCACACACCCACAAGCACCCCCCCCCACACACACAATGGTACCTGCATGCTCAGGACTGCCAGGTGGCTCAGAGTAGCGGTTGAGAAGCATCATGAGAACTGTGCTTATTGTGGGCAGGGGCTCTGTCCCCGGTGCTATCCCTGCGTGTCTGAACAAAGTGTCTCTCAGCTCCTGGGTTATAATCTGGTCTCCCAGAGTGTGATGGTTGCCCAAAAGCAAGTTGAGCAGGAGCAGGCCATTTCTTACTGCTGAGGAGCACCTGGCGGGGGAGGTAACCCAGGGAGAAATGACAGTAAGGATGCATGGAAGCAAGTATAACTGAGTATGGATGAGGGGAGAGGGCTCTAGTGGTCCCAGAGGCAGAAGCCTTGACCCCTAATACTTAGGAAGGGCAGAACTCTCTCTACCCCCAACCACTTGGCCTTACTTCTAATGACATTCAGAGAGGGCCACCCATGTTTAATTCAGACATGACAATGTAAGCAGAATTTCTATGGTGCATAGGAGCCTAGGGCAAGGAGAAGTGGGGCTGAGCAGGAGCCTGGAGTTTGAAGAGCAATTTTCTGACCCCTCAGTGTTCAGCATTAGGACAACTGCAGCAGGGACAGTAAGAAGTAGGCTCTCAGAGCCCGGACGCATGGCTGAGTCAATGCTTGCAAAGATCTCTCTGGTCATCTGTGCATCAAACAAAGGCTGGATGGAATCTCGGCCAGAAACAGAAGTGGGAATCTCCGAGGAGCTAGCAATGGCCAGCATCTTCAGTGCCTGTAGGGGGACACGGAAGGGAAGTTAGGAGGGGACAGAGCCACGATGAGGCAGGGGAGGTCCAGGGCCACTGCTCCAGAACACAAGCTTTGGGGCAGCTCAACTATCTGTAAACAAGTAGCCTAGGAGATAGAGATGGAGCAGGCAGTGATAGATAGAAAATGCTAAAGAGGAAGGGTGGAAAGAGGGAAGGGAAGGAGAAAGAGCAAATAAAACATACTAAAACTGCATTGTAAAATCAATGGCCAATTGTCTCTGTCCTAAATTCCCAGCAGTAAGGCTGCTGAGCTGGGCTGGTCACCCCCTCCCAAATCTTCCCCTGGAATCTTCTCCCAGTCTCTCACTTGCTATCCTTCCTTGAAGCCATTTCCCATCTTAGCTGACCACAGCCTTCCCATACAAAACCTCTCCCTTAAGTTCCACAGCTCACAGACTCCAGGTTTTCTTTCTACTTCTGTTGCTCTTTTGCCTGGTCCTGAAACACTGCAATTCCTCTTTCCCTTTCTCTTCTCACTCTGCTCCAACCCACCTACACACCAACACTCACAAGCTCTACTTTCTGGCCTTAGCTCTTGACAGGGCCACTCTCAGGCAGAGTGGCTAGAATTATACAAAAAGTATCTGTAATGTGAAAAGTCACTGATACTATAGAGAAAAGTTAAACTAAAATGACCCCTGTACCACAGAGTTGCTGTTGCTGGTGAAAGCCCTGGCTCTTTGGGAGAAACCCACTAGAAAGGGATTGGGCCAGCCCCACTTCTCAGGACAGTGCCCCTTGTGAGGCTGCTACCCTCCCAGAGAATACCACCAGGTAATGAAGCCTTTTCTCTTTCTCCCAGTCTGTCCTAATTGGCTGAAATTTGTAGATCTCAAATTACAAACAAGATGATGTAATTTTATTATGGACAAGAGTTTGAATTTAGGGATGTTATGCAACTTGATAGAATCACGGAATTCTTTGAGCACATGTGGCCTTGCCCATGAATGCCCTGCTGATCTTGTGACCTTTGCACTGTCAGAATCCAGTCTCAGAAGTGCTTTGGTTAAAACTCACCTCAGCCCCCTCCGGAACCATCAGGCTATAGAGCCACAATGTCCTCACCACCTTCCAGTGCTTCCATCCCTAGTGGCCAGGACACCAACTGTATAAGCTCCTCTGGACAACTGCCTCCCTTCCCTATGTTCTGAGCCGGGGCTGGCAGGGAATGGTAATGCTGCCTTTGATTTACCCAAATCATTTATCTAGAATATTAGTCTTTTTAAAAAATATTTTATTTATTTGGTATAGGTAGAATACTAGCCTTTAACTAGATACCCAATTGTAACTAAAACATGCATGAGACTTTACAAATATTTAATATACCTGAAAACTCAATTCCTGTCTTTCCCTCCATCCCACTGCTTCTTGCATTTCTCTCACTTAGCTGCAGCCACATGATACACCTTGCTGCTCCATTTTAAACTTCAGCACTATTCTCAAAAATTCTGTCTTCCTTTCTCCCATCATGCACTGAATCCCTAAGACTGTGCAGACTTCTGCACCTTTCCAGTCCCATGTCTATATGCTGGTCTAAATCACAACTTTTCCTGATAACTGGCAGCCTCCCAAGCTGCCTGCCTTTCCCACTGTATCCAGTGCACTCACCGCCAGTCCCGCCTGCTGCACCAAGACGGAAGTCTTATATTCTTGCATGCAAACCAGCACAGCGTAAATGCCGCCCTCCCTAGCAAACAGTGGGCGCCACTCATGCTTGTTCGTGAGCAGGTAAAGGAGGCGCAGGGCCAGTGCCACCACCATCTTCTTCCCCAATTGGTTGGTCAGCAACTCTACCAACGTCTTCACTAGCTTCTCCCTGAGAAGAGACAGACCCTAAGGAATCTTGCCTAACTTCTGGGCCATGACACCAGCTGTCTCCTGCCCAGTCCCACCCATTGAGGTGCCTCCAGCCTGTTCCCTTTGCCTTAGTCTTGCATGGGGTCCCTCCCCTCTGCAGTCTAACTGGTCCTGAAGGAGGTGGTGGGGAAAAGTGGTTACAAACTCTGGCTTATCATTTCAAATGAATTCAATGTAATTTTATTCAAAATGCCTTAAACTTTTTAAAAATTACTGGAAGATTAAGTGAAAGGAAATATACAAGAATAGCTGGGCATGGTGGCACAGGCCTGTAATCCCAGCACTCAGGAGGCTGAGGCAGGAGGACTGTTGTGAGTTTGAGACCAGCCTGAGCTCCAAAGTGAGCTTAATGCCAGCCTGAACTGTATAATGAGGCCCTGTCTCAAAAAGAGAGAAAAAAAAAAAGAATATATAAGAATAGTCAAGGAATATTTTGAGGAAAAGTGATAATTTTGCCTGAGTGCAATTATAAACATAATAATTAAAACCCTAGCTAGATGGGGTGGCACACAGCTGTAATCCCAGCACTTGGAAGACAGAGGCAGGAAGACTGCTATTAGTTCCAGGCCAGCCTGGACTCCATAATAAGTTCAAGACCAGCCTGAACTGTATAATGAGACCCCCTCTCAATAAATAAGTAGGTAAATTAAAACAAAAGGCAGGGGAGATAGCTCAGTAGAATAAGTGCTTGCCTGGCAAGTGCAGGGTCCTGAGTTCAATCCCCAGTACCAAAATAAACAAACAAACAAAACAAAACAGGGCCTGGAAGATAGCTCAGTGGAATAAGAGCTTCCCTGGCAAGCGCAAGGGCCTGAGTTTAATCCCTGGTTCTGCCAGAAAAAAAAAAGCATAACTCTGGAACTGACACAGAATAAGTAAACACTTCAATAGACAAGAGAGATAGGGGCAGCATTTTACCCATTGAGAAAAGAATGGACCATTTCAAAACTGATGTTGGGCCAGGAAATGTAGCTCAGTGAGAGTGTTTCAGCCTCTGGCTCCAATCTCCAGCAACAATAAGCCAATAAGCCCACAAAAATGTGAATTTGAGACACCTAGCTATTCACTTGAATAAACGGGTTGAAGCTCCACTTCATACCACTGCAAATGGAGTTTTAAATGAATTTTTTTTAAAAAATCATACAAGGGCCAAATAGCTCAGCGGATTAAAGCACCTGCAAGAAGGCATTGGAGCTGGGGATTCAATCCCAAGGCGTAATGTGTGGGCCCCACCCCTGGGGGTCTTGAGACCACAATTGAGACTGGGGATGGTGGTGCACACCTGTAATCCCAGCTCTTGGAGGCTATAAATAGGATCACTAAGAGTCCAATCTAATAGTGAGACCCTGAGCATCCTGTAGACCCTTCCCTAAAAATACAAAAAACTAAAATTAATTTAAAAAAATAAAAAATTGCTGTTATTATTGTTGTTGTACTAGGGATCGAACTCAGGAACCTGCACTTGCCAGGCAAGTGCTTGTTCTACTGAGCTATCTCCCTGGCCCATAGTTTTAGAAAATTTAAGAAAATTTTTTTCTAATCCTAGAATAAAGTTAACAGCTTGCAAAATCTAGAAGCTATAGAAACAGTTCAAAATTAGAGTAAACATAAAAACTTTAAACATTAGTACAATGAAAGATACTACAAACAAAATCAAGATATATAACATAAGCTAGAAAAAAAGTTGACTGGAAATGCTGATATGAATGAAAAAAAAAAAAGGACCTCAGAGTTCTGAGCTCACAGTGAGGACCACAGGAGGCAAAGAACTCCAGCAGGTGCTGGCCCCTTTCTCTACAATGACGGATGCAACTAAGAAATGGCCTGGGAACCATGAAAGAAAAGAACACAGACAACTGGTGGGACTGAAGGTAAACCAAGGCACTGCAGTGGAGGTGTTTTGCTTTTCCTCAGAACCCTATGAGGACTAAAGCATAAACCAAATGTAATTTACACAGCTGCTGCTGAGGCCAGGACTTCTTATGATCTGCCTAATACATGTGGATAACCCATAGGACCAGATACAGAAATATAAGAATGTTTACCAAAATGTCACTACTGATTATTTCTGCATAAAGAGCGCTCAGATGATTTTTTTTTTTTTTAGGTAAAATTTTGCTATATAGTCCAAGAACTTGTGACACTCCTTCTGCATTTGTCTCCTGAGTACCAGGATTATAACCATGCATCACCATACCTGACTCAGGAGAGGTTTTTTTTCTTTTTTCCAAGACTTTTATCTTTCCATTTTTCTAACACTTTTACAGCAACCATGTATTCTTTGAAAGCCACAAAACATTTTTTAAAGGATAAAATATTTGGATATAAATGACAAAAACTTACTATCCAGAGGGACCATAAGTCCATTAAGAAGAAAAACAATCTCAAAATATGCCTAACTTCATCAGAACTAAGAAAACAAAGAGACACCAATTTTATAAAATTTTGTGAATCTGACTGACTTAAAATAAGATATGGGACTTCTGTGTTAGCTCAATTGTTAAAAGTGCCTGCTTGAGCAAACAAAGTCAGACACAGAGGACCGTGGTTTGATCCCCAGCTCCACAAGTTGCACAAGGCTTGCTCTCAACAGAGCCTGAACTAGCAAAAAACAAAATCTTTCTCCAGTTTTTTGGGCTGGCCAAGTAGCTCAGTGGATTAAAGCACCTGCTTAGGCAGACACAGGGGCCAGGAGTTCGATCTTCTGGCCTGCCCTGATAGGTTAGCCCCGCCCCCAGAGTGCACTGAGATAGCGACTGAGACTGGGCATGGCAGCGCTTCCTGTAATCCCAGCACCAGGGAGGCTGCAAACAGGAGGATCACTACGAGTCTGATCTATGCAGTGAGACTCTGTAGAACCTGTCTTAAATACAAAAAAAATAAAAGAAAATTTTAAAAACTGAAACAGGATAATGGCTAAGGAGATAGCTCAGTGGTCTAATCACCTGCCTGGTAAGCATAAGGACCCAGGTTCAGTCCCCAGTACTACATGCCATGCTGGCCCCAGACACACCAAAACTCGGCATGGTAGCACATGCCTGTAATCCCAGTGCTAGGGAGGCTGAGATAGGAGGATCACTATGAGTTTCAGCTGCACAGCAAGACCCTGTACCGAATAAATACATACATAAAAAGATTTTTTATAATTTTTTAAAAAGGATAATAACCAGTATTGACAGAAGTAGGGAAAAAGAGAGCTACTAGAACAGCATAAACCTGTTTTGTTTTGTTTTTGTGGAACTGAGGATTGAACTCAGGCCCTTGCACTTGCCAGGGAAGTGCTTATTCTACTGAGCTATCTCTCTGGCCCCAAACAGCATAAACTTGGCTGAAGCCAAATCACAGAGTTGTACATACCAATGAAAATAATGAGCAAATCCTTCTGAGATATACTGAATAGGGACACAAAAGAAGCCACAGAAGCAAGTACAGCGTGATTACATATACTAAAACACAAATTCAGCCAAGTATGATGGCAACCATTGGTAATCCCAGTACTCTGGGAGGCTGAGGCAGAAAGATTATAAATTCAAGCCCAGTTTTTGCAATTTACAGACTTAATGAGATCCTATATCAAAATAATAAGTAAAAGCTGAGGCTGTATCTCAGTGTGAAAACTTAAGTAGTCCCAGCACCACAAAAACAAACAAAACTCAGGAAATATTCTATTTCCACTTGAATAATAGGTACAATTTTTGTTGTTATATACCAGCTACAGACTTAATTTAAAATTCAGAAATACTTCAAAAAATGCTTTATTAAGGGCAAGGTAGATGGTTCAGTAGAATAAGCGCTTGCCTGGCAAGTGCAAGGGCCTGAGTTCAGCAAAAAAAAAAAGCTCTATTTCCAAAACTACAACTGCAAATGTAAATTGGAAGATGGTCTGAAGGATGTACCAGACTGACAACTGGTGGAAAGGTACCTGGGCTTTTCATTCTATGTTCTTTTCTATCTTCTGGATCTAAGAGCACACTTGCAAAGGCTGGGATATAGCTCAGCAGCGCAGTGCCTGCTTAGCAAGCACAGGGTCTTGAGTCCTATTCCCGGTTTAAAAAACAAAAAACGGGGGTGGGAATGTAGCTCAATGGTACAGCACCTGCTCAGTAAGCTCAAGGTTCTAAGTTCAAATCCCAGTACCCGAAACAAAAAACAAAAAAGAATGCATTTGTGTTGTATTATTCATGTATTTAAAAGTACAGGACCAATGGCTGGGGAGATGGCTCAGTAGAATAAGAACTTGCCTGGCAAGGTCAAGGGCCCAACTTCAATCCCCAGTTCTGCCAAAAAAAAAAAAAAGTACAGGACCACCATGGAGGTGTATGTCTATAATTCCAGCATTATGGGAGGCTGAGGCATGATGATTTCAAGTTAGAGCCCAGTAAGTTAGCAATTCAGTGACTTAGCAAGACTCTGCCCTTTACATCCTCCAGAACAAAGTAAAAACAGAAAAAGGCTAGGGATGTAGTTCAACATGAGGGCTTTGATTTTAATCCTTAGTACTGGGGGGAAAGAAAAGGAAGAGAGAGAAGAGGGTGAAGAAAGATGAGGAAAAGGAGGAGGAAAAAGAAGCTGGGCATGGTGGTACACATCTGAAATCCCAGCACTACAGAGGCTGAAGCAGGAGGACTGCTGTAAATTCAAAACCAAACTGGGCTACAAACTGAGGTCAAAGTCAGCCTGAGCTATACAGTGAGACCCTGTCTCAAAAAGACAATGAAAAACAAAA
>PVKA01042087.1:0-17595 GCA_004027165.1 Ctenomys sociabilis
CTCTCAAGGCTGGGTCTTACAACATGTACAAGCTGTACCTTCACCTGTTGAAGTGATGCTTTGGGAGATTCCAGATGTCATGGCACAAAGCCCAGGCAGCCATGCTAAAAGACTGATCTGAAGAAGTACCAGGGCCAGCACCCTAGCTGTGGGCCAGCACTCCTTGTACTCATCCTAGTTCTTCCATTGACCCCATAGGAAGCAGAAGAGCCCAGCCAACCCACAGCTTCAGGAGATGCTGTAAAAACTGTTATAGTAAGGCGCTAAGCTTTTAGGTAGCAATAAGGAACCATAACAAAATGTTTAATACAGAACCTGGTGCATGAGAAAGTACTCAAAGAAAGCATATAGTGGGAATAACAATGACAAATACAGGGTTTTTTTTGTTTTTTTTTTTCAGAACCTGGGATTGAACTCAGGTCCTTGCTCTTGCCAGGGAAGCACTTATTCTACTGAGCCATTTCCCCAGCCCATGAATAGAGTTTTAAAAAGGTTGGAGGATAAGGGCTTGGGGCAAGCTACAGGAAGGAGACATTGTCTAGGTCAACCATTCGTTTTGCAAAACTCCCATCCTCCCTATATTCAGTGGTCTCCCAATCTTAAACTAGCATAAGAGGATCCAGAAAATATCACTTCTGAGCAACTTTATCAGCATCACTTCTATTCATTGGTCTCATTCTATCTTCTGGAATCCCACAAGACAAATTTTTCTTTTTCTTTTTTTTAATTAATTTCATTGAGAAAGAAATAGCGATGAGACAGTTTCAAAACAGGTTAGTAGGACAGTTACAATAATTAATACATTGCATATTGTAGTAAGACAAACTTTTTAAATGACAACACTTCACACACATTTAAAAACTAACATTGCTTTATCCTTTACTCTTTCTTTGTTTTCTACTATCTAAGATAAGGAAAAAATCCTTAAATTCTCATAGAGTGAGTGGCAAGGTGTTCAAGGCTCACACATTCGGATTTGCTCATTTCTGGATGACCATTAGCTTTAGAGCATTCAACAGCCCCAGTGTAGACATCTGAGCAATGTGGAAAGGCTGGGCTTAATTTTAAAATTCTAGGAAAACAGTAATTATAAGCTTAATCTTTCCGCAGAATAATCTGGTGGACACTGAGATATATACGGGGAATTTTTTTTTTTTTTTTTTTTTTTTTTTTTTTTTTTTTTTTTTTTTTTTTTTTTTTTTTTTTTTTTTTTTTTTTTTTTTTTTTTTTTTTTTTTTTTTTTTTTTTTTTTTGAGACAGGGTTTCACTATGCAGTAAAGACTGGCCTTAAGCTCACTTTGTAGCTCAGGCTGGTCTCGAACTCACAACAATCCTCCTGCCTCAGCCTCCCGAGTGCTGGGATTACAGGCATGTGCCACCACGCCCGGCTCACAGGGATATTTGAAAAATGATACTAACCAGTTTTTGGCCAGTCGCTAGGAGGGTATGTGGAAGTTCATTACCTTAATAGTCTCTGCTTTTGTATGTCTCTGAAAGTTTTTTAAAATGATCCTAGAAAATATCAAAGGAAAATGATGTCATTTATATAGGTGCATTTAGACAGGGAAATCTATATGCAAGCATCCTGCTGTCCCTCAACTCGTGTTGACTCTGGCAGCAAATTCACTGGCGGCCACGAGAAATAGCACTGAGAAGGAAAACACCCAATCCCTGCTCTGCAACCTGCAGCTAAACGACAGCAGCGAGCTCCTTTTATTATATCCCTCAGGAAGGCAAGCGAGCTCCCTTTATTATATCCCTCAGCACTAGGGGGCGTGCAGCCATGGGCTTTCTATGTCCAGGAAGTTTAGTTCCCCCAAAAGCACACCATGACCCGTGTCTGCAGGTGGCTAATTGTGGGGCTGCCTGGCCATTAATATGAGCCCAGTTCTCAGGAAGTGATGGGCCTGAAGGTGAACAGATGAAGGGACTGAGAGGTCACCGTGCCCAGCCCTTGACACCCCATTACAGGATGTTGGGAGCCATGCAGGACTGCCAAGACATTCAGCCCTTTCCTAACCAGGTTGGTCTTTGGCTTTAAAGGCAGGCGGGGCGATATGTCCATACCTATCCTTATATTTATTTATTTATTTATTTATTTTATTGAGAGACAAATATCAATGAGACAGTTTCGAAGCTGATTAATAGGACAGTTTCAATAATTAATACATTTTATATTGTTATCTTCCTAGTAGTTATCCACAGTACAAGAAGCACACAGGATATCCTGTCCAAACACTATTACTACCAATCTTTCTTCTCATAGAATTGAGCAAAAGTAGCTGCATATCTATCCTACCTATTCTGTGTTACAAATACAAAATGGTCCTTCCTTTGTATCCCCCTTTTTTTTGTTTAGTCCTGTCAGAGACGGGTATTCTATTGGCATTTAAGTATTATAGGTACTTGAATTCAGCAAAACACTCCAACACAGTCCAGCAGTCCACAATAGTAGTCGGATATCCACAGAAGTTGTTGACTAGAGCCTTTCACAGCTCAGCATATAAATATGGCTTTACTTTATATATCTCTATTTTTATACTTTTCTGCTGGATGGTTAAGACCAAGATAAAGCAAGACCTATATAACAAGAAATGTATCTTTTGTATCTGATAAGGTCAGTCAAGTTCCATCAGGACTTACCCTGAAACCCTGTACCGCATTTTGTAAATCCTTTGGCAGTGTCAGCCATGTGGATGAGTCACGGCCATTGCTTGACCAATTTGCTCCCTGTAAAAACCTGAAAGAAAATTTTCTCTCCATGTGACTCTCCTTAGGTACACTATACATCATCAATCGCATTCCTCTGTGGCTCCATAATCTTGATCAGAAAACTTGGGGCACAACTGAGTTACATGATGTTACAGTACAGGCTCTCCTAGGTCCTCAGTCTTCACTGACCTTGAAAGGCTCGGATCAAGATGTTGGCTAATCTTGCAGCCCTTCCTTTTCTTCAATTTTTGATCTGCAAACTTAGGTTGTTAACTCTCCAGAAGAGAAACTGATTATTACCCTGCGACATATGCAGTTCACTTTACCCTATCAGTTTAAATATCAAACATTTTAGCCATAACGTGGAATTTTCCATCAAGTATTCATGTATTGAACTTTAAGTCCTTACAGAATATGAGGAAAAACATTTTTAAAAATAGAAATAAACATATTTCTATTTTTCATTTAAAATTCATTTAAAAAATAGAAATAAAATATTTTTACTCAGAAAATTAGAAATCTAGCCATATACAGCATTGTAGCAGGACAATCCTGTAACATTTTTTTCTTATGTCTTTTTTTTATTTGCTATCCATTTAAAAAAAAAAAAACTTTTGTGAGACAGTATGGTAATAATTGGTGTGTCATGAGAAGTATGTACTTAGCAGACCAGAATGACAAGCATTCCAAGCGTGACCCTTCTATTACACGTTGCAGTGCAGTTGCTTGGTTCACAGTATCAGCATATACTGATAGTCAAGTGAGAATCCTACCATTTAACTGCTACTTTGAAAAACCTGCTGGTGTTTCTCAGAATCATTGCCTTGCCCATTTTGCGCGTATACTGTTTCCCGGCTTTTCTCCTTACCCTCTCCTCATTGTCCAATCCTCAATTTCTCGCTTTCCTTTTATTTGTGTTATACCTTTCTATTTGTATTTCCTATCCCTATATTTAGAAGTCAAATCTCTTCTCTGGTAGATATGTAAACCAAGATTCGAAGACCTCCCGCGTTCCTAGAAGGGCCCCTTGGCTCCTGAACCCCGCCCACGGGCGGGGCTATGACGCACTTCCGATTGCGCCGTCGGGGTTGCGCGCGGCGAGGTCTCTCGGTGCCAGCAGCTACTGAGATTCGTGGTGAGCGTGTGGGTCGTGGGTCTTCGTGGCGGCAGAAGGAACCCTAGCCCGAAGGTTCTTGGGGAAGAGGAGTGGGTTTAGCGACTATGATCTCCGGGAATACCCAGATTGGTCCCTGGGAGGGCTGTGAGGAGGCGCCCCATCTTTGCCCAGCCCCAGCTGGTGGAGGCGGCGACTCCCTGGAAAGCCTTTTTTTATTCTCTGGGGCTTAACAAATTAAACTTTTGCGTGTTTTGCGCCCCAGTGGAGCTTTCCTCTGCGCTCCTGGAGTCGAACCGTCTGTTAGTCTGAATGGGGCTACATTCTCTTTCTTTGCTGGCTCTTAAATTGGGTATGAACACGAGGCCGGTGGTTGGGAACCTCCTGGAAAAAATTGAGCCTCAGGCGTCTCCAGTCCAAGAGAAAAAATAATCCCTTGGGTTTTGACCGGAGTAGAAAACAAACATAACGGATCCGCTCGTTTGGAAACACTTTTAGTGGACTAATTGCAAGTAAAGAGAAAGGTGATATAGGTGAGCAAGGTGACGGGTAAAATAGTAAATCCAACTATCTTTTTTAAAAAGTTAAAATGTCTGTGAAGAGGAAAAGCGTTAAGGGGCAAGAAAGTTCTTTTTCAAATCTTGGAAGGCTACTGTTGAAAAAAGTACTGGTCTAGAGCCCTTACCAGCATTCAGAATTTGGTTTGGTTTAAAGGAGGCCTTGTAACAATTAAAACTGTCCAACAGAATTCTGCACTTCGAAGATTACCTGATTTGCCTGCCTAATACTAGCATTAGAAGATAAATGCTGTTGAATTGTTGGGGCCTATGATAATTTGCTTTTTATGTATCTCATCGTGTTCAAAAACGGATTTGGGGCAGTTTATTTAATAAGGGTATGTAAACTTGGGGAAATTGGTTTAAAAAAAAAAAGAGGGGATGGACACTGGACACAGAACAAAGGACTTTTTTTTGTTACACTACTAGCGATTGAATGCACAGCCTTCCTACTAACCTACAGCTCCAGCCCTTTTTTATTTTGAGCCAGACTCTTGCTAAGTTGCCCAGACTTAGCCAGACTTGGTCCTCCTGCTTCAACATCCCAATGTGCTGGGTTTACAAACAGGCTCGAAGACCTTCTTGGTTGTGATGGACCATGAACTTTTGCTTGGTAACCCTTTGGGTACAACACTATCTTGTTAGCTTCAAAAAAGTAGTTCCTGTGGTTGAAAATACGATTTTTTTTTCTTTTTTTTTTTTTTTTTTTTTTTTTTTTTGGCAGAAACAGGGATTGAACTCAGACCCTTGTGCTTGCCAGGAAAGCACTTATTCTACTGAGCCATTTCCCCAGCCCCAATAAAATCTTTTATTAAAGGAAATTCAGAAGCCAAAGCCAGGGGAACCCTTAGACAAACTCCGCATGACCAAATATTAAACTAATGGCTTTCTTCGGGGAGGGAAAAAGTGTCAAGACAGTTCATTATCATATTTCTTTATTTCCAAAGTTGCATAGATGGATGCATTTCATGAAATGAATTTGTAATTCTTATTATTGATTTTATTTGTTTTGCAGTGCTGGGAATTGAGCACAGGGTTGCACTTGGTAGTAGGCAAATGCACTGCCAGTGAACTGCATCACTGTACCCACTCCCCACCCCTGGTGCATCACTCTACCCACCCCCACCCCCACCCCCACCCCCACCCCCACCCCTACCCCCAGCAGTACTATCATACAGCCTCCCGAGTAGCTGTGATTTCAGGTAATGGATAAGAACAAGAAGATGAATGAGATGGAGTAGAGAAACATGAGGCAGAGCATGACTGTGATCACCCCAATGCATGTGCCTTTATTCTAGATTAGTTGGTACTACTTCCCTGGTTTAGTTTTCCAGTAGTCCTGAACTCCAGTAGTTACTGAGCACAGAGCCCAATATAAGGGCACTGATTTTGATCCACAGAATTCTGTTGGAATACCTGTTGGCATAGAGGGGAATTGAAGAACTGGTATCCCTGCAATTGTGACCTACTTAGCAGCTGGCAGTTACTGGATTTCTAACAAAACCAAGGTTATAAGTTGGGGTTCCATATCAAAAGCCTACTTAAGTATTTCCTAAATGTATGAAACTAAGTAGCCAGTACAAAAACCAGAACAGAATTGTTGAGGGTGAATTGTTTGTTTTATGGCAGCCATGAAATTTAGACTTTGGAATAATGTTTCCTAACAGAATTTTCTGTAGCCATCCTGGATATTTTTCACTTTGCCAAGTAGTCTGAAGGATATGCAAAAGTAGGTTGCTCAACTTACACATTTTAAGAAGCAAATTTAAATAAATGCCTTTGAGGATCTTTGAAAGCAGGGGTGAATGATGGTGCTCTGTGGCTATTTTAGTGTTTCCAATGGACTTGTTTAATGTCAGTAAATATTAACATAGGCCTTTATTAAAGATCTTAAAATTATAAAAGCAGAGTCATAAGTAGGAATAGCATCTTTACATTCTGGTTATCTGTACCACTGAACTAAGAGAAGGCAGATAAATGAGTCTTTATGTTCATGTAGCCTCCATGTTGAGATGTGAATTCAGTTCTAGGACCAGGCTTTGTTGGCCTGTGTACTTTTCCTTGTAATATTTTAATACCAAGCATAACTCACTGGTGAGTTGGTTTTCTTACTACCAGGTCTTTCTGAGAATGACCAAGAAATAGTTATAATCTTAAAAGTTTGGGGCTTGAATTGGCCAGTTGGTACAGTGAGGGCAGTAATTAATAAATCAGCTGTCTTCATGGATGAATGAGTTGGGTCAGGCTGCCCTGTTCAGTAACAGACTGCCTTATCCAGAAAGAAACTATTAGGTAAACACTGATGTTTTTTGAGATCTAATGTGTTCTCAAAAAGTACTACTTTCAAAATCCAGAGCCATTTTTTTCTACCTTACTACAGAGGATCTTTGTAGTTCTCTTTAAGTCCTGTTCATTCTTTCATACATGTCATAGTCATTTTTTTCAAGGTCTCAGCCAGAATTGGTGGAGCATACCTTAATACCAGGACTCTAGGAGGTTGAGACAGGAGGAATGCAAGTTGAGACCCAGATTGGGCAATTTAGGAACTTGGTGACCCTGTCTCAAAATTTAAAATAAAAGATTGGAATATAGCACAGTGGAGTGGCCTTGGGTTCAGTCCCCAGTAACCACAATGAATGAACGAACGAATAGACAGCCAGTCCTAAAATGGTGCTCAGGCTGGTCTGCACTGGGCTCAATTGGTCATTATGCCTCAGCCTCCCCTACATCATAAATGATTATTCTGCACTTAGGTGTGTCCCAAACTCCACTCTAATTTTTTTTTTAATGAATTTTGAACAAGGTCTCACTACATAAATCAGACTCATGCTGATTCTCTTGTTTTCAGCGTCCCAAGCACTGGGATTACAGGTGTGCATCACCACACCTAGTCTCAATTGCCCTCAGCGCGCCCTTCTATTACTCCATTCTAGTAACTTCAAAGTACATAGTACACAAGAGACCCACTGTTCTTCCAGCATATGATGTCTTTTTTAATTCTGATTTACTGCCCAAACTTTCTGCTTCCCGATGACCACTTCAGTCTCTAGATTAGCTCTCCTGAACTTTACCTTTCCCAGAACTGTAACCTTTAGTTATTCCTTAGCACATAGTCAGGATCCTTTATCTATAGATCTGAAGCAGTGCAATACTAACATTATTTCAAAAGAGCTTTCTTGATTGGTCAGAAAACTTAACTACATTAAAACAAATATTCCATATTTTCTTATAAATACTGTAAGAATCTTGATTGCTATTTCCAGCAGTGTTCATTGGGGGTGCAGTACCTTAACAAGTCTTAGAATTTAAGAAATAAGCACTGAGAGGGCAATCAAGACTGGGTGTGATGGTGCACAACTATAATCCCAGCTCTTGGGAAGCTGTAAACAGGAGAATCACTAAGGTATTCCTATCTAGTAGTGAGACCCTGAACACCCTGTAGACCCTTCCCTAAAATGCAAAAAAGAAAGAAAAAATATGAAATAAGTAGACATGTTTCGCACTGACTACTTGTTTCTTAGACTTACTTGTTCTGATTACTGCATTTAAATGTATATAGCTCCTTTGGACATGTTTTGCAGAATTTTTCTTTTTTTTGGCTTTTTGAGACAGGGTCTCACTATGCAGTTCAGGCTGACCTTAAGCTCACCTTGTAGTTTAGGCTGGTCTCGAACTCACAACAATCCTGCTACCTCAGCCTCCCGAGTGCTGGGATTACAGGCATGCGCCACCATGCCCGGCTTGGAATTTTTCTTTGGCATAGTTTCCCTCTTTGTGCTTTGAGTTGCTTGCTGATGTTTAGAATCCCATTGCTGAGCACGTTAGCATTAATTTCATAAATATGAGCCTTCTCTATAAAATGTTAACAATAAAACCTGTTTTTGTCAAAAGACTTCTTATAGTTCGTTTTAAGATTTTCTAACCATATGTGATGTTACATGGCAATAATAGCACTTGGGCTGAGGCAGGAGGAGCAAGAATTTGAGTTACTTTCCTGGGCTACATAGTAAGTTCAAGGCAAGCCTGAACTATATATATACCTTGTCTTAAAAAAAAGAGAGAGAGAAAAGAATCTGATTACTAAATCCAAAGAATGAAGAAGCTTAAAACCAGTCTGCAGTTTTGTAACCCAGCAATGTCACTGTTAAGTTTTGGTGTGTATGCTATATTTATATTTAGGGCTTTTGATATCTTTTAAGTGCTGGTGGATGAGCTCCATTGGGGATGGGCAGGAGTCCAAAACTGGCTTAATTGGCCTTGAAATATTGTAAATTGATATCTGCATGTATAGATGTGCATTGATTTTACCACTGTCACCAATATAAATTCATGTTGATACGTAATTCCCTTTATTGAGATTTTATTGGAGTTTCATTGCTTTACATTATCCAAATCCAACATAGAATACAAAGGTGTTGGAAAAGATGATCCTTACAGTTTGAAAGTATGCTCAGAAAGGCCAGTTATAAGCATTAAAGTTTCATCAAGTATTTTCTTGCAAAATGTATTTAACAAGTGTCAGGAATGATGGCTGATTCCCGTGCCTGCTTGCTCATTCATGTGCCAGTTCCCCACAACCCTGCAAACTCCCTGGTGTGGGAGTGTGGCTCCTCTTGATCCCACTGCAGTCCTGGCACTGCGCAGGTGCGGTGGTTGTTCAGTGTTTAATGAATGGACGTCACTATGTGTAAGAAACAAAAAAAATTGAAGTAACTGTACTGCAGTGTGTTTCAGTATTCTAATGTATCACCTGATACTTAGGTTATTTTATATGATAAAAAGTTTATTTTTTGTTTGTATCATCTACTTTGAATATGCATTACAAAAAAAAGTATGCGTTACAAGTCAGGAATAGCGGCACATGCCTCTAATTCCAAAACTGAAGAAGTTGAGGCAGGAATATTGCCACAAATTTGAGGCCAAGGGGTCGGGGAGATGGCTCAATGGAATAAGCATTTCCCTGGCAAGCACAAGGGCCTGAGTTCAATCCCCAGTTCTGCAAAAAAGAATTGAGGCTAGCCTGAAATACATAGCAAGACCCTGTCTCTAAAAAGTAAAAAAAATTCAGAGTACTATACATCCTAAAAATAGATAAAGTGAATGTAAAAAATATATTGCTGACTATATTTTATTATTGTTAAATACGTTCTAGTTCATTCCAACCCGATACCTGGTAACTGACAAATCTAGTCACTGACAAATATATGTTCAAGCTAAATGTCTTAGGTTCATATACACAGTATTTGGCCAATATACAATTTGTGGAATTCTCAAAAACAAAGATCTATAGTTGAAAAGATCATAAAACCATCTTTGGAACAAAGTTAATCTTTTTTTTTTTTTTTTTTTTTTTTTTTTTTTGTGACCAGCTTAGCCTCCCTGCCTGGGGGTGGGGCTGGCGTGGCACGTGGTGCTGGGGATTGAACCATAGTCCCTGCTGTTGCCTAAGCTTGCCTAAGCAGGTGCATATTAGACCACTGAGCTATTCACCAGCCCCCTAATCTTATTTTATTTTTATTTATTATTTATTCATTTTGTGATACTAGGGATTGAATTTGGGACCCTGCACTTGCCAGGCAAGCATAATTTTAAAATAGTGCTTTATCATACTGTTAGGCAAATGGAGACAGCACGGTAAAATCAAAGGCTTATCAGATGACTTCAGTAAGGTTTTGAACAATTTTGATACAGTAGTTTTACTGGTGATCATAATTTCCATGATTTCCTGTGATAGAATTGTGGTAGTAAAGACAAAAAGAACCCAAAGATTTTGGTCTTGGTGTTTTTATGGCAGCCATGTTTTCTTAGGGTTAGTGTGTGATCCTAAAGAGCCAGGAACCCATAGAAACTCTTTTGCTCTACAGAACCCGGCCTTGGAGAGACTGCTTCAGAGTCTGTGTGATGACCAAGGTGGTGGGAATGGCTACAGTTCTAGGCCCCAGGCCACCTCAGCAGCAGCTGGGTCCTGTAATTTTGAAAGTAGAGGAGGAGGAAGAGAAAGGGAAGTGCCTCCCTAGCCTGGAGATATTTCGCCAGCGCTTCAGGCAGTTTGGGTACCATGACACCCCCGGGCCAAGGGAGGCCCTGAGCCAGCTCCGGGTGCTCTGCTGTGAGTGGCTGCGGCCCGAGCTGCACACCAAGGAGCAGATCCTGGAGCTGCTGGTGCTGGAGCAGTTCCTCACCATCCTGCCCCCAGAGCTCCAGGCCTGGGTGCAAGAACACTGCCCTGAGAGCGCTGAAGAAGCTGTTACCCTCCTGGAAGATCTGGAACAGGAACTGGATGAACCAGGACTGCAGGTAGGCAGGGGAAGCCTTTTTCTTTTATTCCAGGACCTTAGGAACATAGCATTTCCTGAGGGCAGAAGAGTTGTCCATTTAACAAGGTTACAGGAGACTTCTAATGATATAGGCCATTTTTCCTCCTACTTTTGGGGTTTTTAGCCTACCCTAAATTACCATTAGCCTTGGGAATTGAACAAAATGGATGTTTTTCTTCTTTCCTAGAGGTTCTGCCTATCTCTGAGATTTTTTTCATTCTAGTTCTTAAAATGAGCTGTGGTTACACTTGATCTTAGCCAAAAGGCCAAGAACTGAGTTGAGCTGTGCTTAAACTTGACCCTTTTTAAACTGTCTCTAGGTTTCAACTCCTCCAAATGAACAGAAACAGGTGTGGGAGATGTCATCAGGAGCGGCAAAGGAGTCCCCGAGCAGCGTGCAGTCTTTGGAAGACAGTCCCAAATACGAATCCTGGGGGCCCCTGTACATCCAGGAGACCGGTGAGGAAGAGGATTTCACTCGAGATCCAAGAAAGAGTCGAGGTGAGGACTGTGTCTCAGTGTCTCCAGCCAGTATTTGCAGTTGAAGCAACAAAATAATCCATAATTCTGGTTGAGGAGAATGGACCAGGTGAAGTGGTTTGCTTTGCTTTCTCGGATACAGCTGCCTCAAGCAGGGTCCCAACTGGAGAACACTTGGAATACTCTTCAAGGGGTTGATTGAACTGAGTTCAGTAAAGGCAGTGTTCACAGTGGTTTCTACAGTTGGGTAAGTCAGTAAGAAATAGCACTGCATTAGGCAAAAGTGAAAAGATATCACTCCTTGTGAGCCTCAAGGATAAGCAAAGAGGAACTGTTATAAGAACTCTAGTCTTGAAGTGAGAGGACTCACTCACCTGGACCTGTGGCTATGGGAAGGGAGAGAATGGAGGAGATAAATAACCTGGATTTTTTTTGATTGATTGATTGATTGATTGGTTGATTGATTGATTGATTTTGGTCCTTTTGAGGCAGTGTCTCATGCAGTTCAGGCTGGCCTTGAACTCGCTTTGTAACCTAGGCAAGTCTCGAACTTCCAACAATCCTGTTCCAGCCTCCTAAGTGCTGGCATTACAGGCATGTGCCACTGTGCCCATCTTCCATTGCTTCCTGTCCACACTTCTGGATGCCTAAGCAAACCAGTGGGCAGCCAGAGGACAGAGGAACAAAGGCAGTTTATCCCTGAGGTATTTTCCAGTGTAAGAGGCTGGATATATAAATGGTGTAGACCACTGTTCATGCCCATGATAGCCATTCAAGAGTACAGCCCACAGAAAACTCCTTGGACGTGGGAAATTCCATCTTGGAAATAAGATTTTTTTTTTTTTTTTTTGAGACAGGGTCTCACTGTGCAGTTCAGGCTGGCCTTAATCTCACTTTGTAGCTCAGGCTGGTCTCGAACTCACAACAATCCTCCCTCAGCCTCCTGAGTGCTGGGATTACAGGCCTGCTCCACCACGCCTGGTGGAAATATGATTTTAAGCCTTGTTAAAAATCAGATTCCCATCCTAATAACAGTGGTGGAAGCTGAGGCATAAGGATCATGAGTTTAAGGCCAGCCTGGACTGTGCAGCCTATTTTGAAAAAATCAAAAGCAGCCAGGCCTGGTGGCACATACCCATAATCCCTGTGCTTGGGAGGCTGAGGTAGGAGGAGCACCATGAGCTCAAGTCCAGCCTGGGGTACATGGTGAGAACCTATGCCAAAAAAAAAAAAAAATTAGATACATAAAAATTTTATGGCGTGTCTTAAAAAGGACCAAGATAGAAAAGACCGATGATCCATGGGAAGAATGATAATTATAACAGCAAATAAACTTCTGAAGTGTATAGGTGGGAAAACAG
The DNA here is from genome assembly GCA_004027165.1 of Ctenomys sociabilis. NCBI lineage: Eukaryota > Metazoa > Chordata > Mammalia > Rodentia > Ctenomyidae > Ctenomys > Ctenomys sociabilis. The sequence goes on from PVKA01042087.1 coordinate 12,542, forward strand.
TAAAAGAAACGATTTATAGCCAGGTGTGGTGGCACAGGCCTATAATCCCAGCACTTGGGAGGCTGAGGCAGGAGGATTGTTGTGAGTTCGAGACCAGCCTGAGCTACAAAATGAGCTTAAGGCCAGCCTGAACTGCATAGTGAGATCCTGTCTCAAAAAGACAAAAAAATAAAATAAAATAAACGATTTCTGATTCATTCTGAGCTTATGTCTGAGTAAACTAGTTTTTAATTGTAAACTGTTATAAGTTTTCCTTCCCATATATGTTGTTCTTAAGTAAAGGTGTCGTAGGCAAGTCGTAGCTCATCTTGAAGTATGAAGGGGATTTTAGGTGCTGTAGCTCTGCTCAGTGACAGCCAATGTATAGGGGATGGGGCTTGAAAGGAGAGATGCAGTTGAATGGAGGGAGACGAGTGACAGTTCTGAGAAAGAGACAGGGCTGGGAGAAAGCACTGTGCTGATTGATGCACACTTCCTTAGCTCTGGAGGGCTGAAGTCTCCTTTTCAGAGTGAATTTCCATGCATGTATTGAGGACTTTAGAATTTGTGACTACCTATAGAGATGTTTTAAAACCGGTGAACTTGGGGCTAGGGAGATAGTTCAGCAGCATAGGTGCCTCCTTAACAAGCCCAAAATCCCAAATTTGATCCATGGTACCAGGCTTGGTGTCACACACCTGTAATCCCAGCACTACGAAGGCTGAGACAGGAGGATCACTATGAGTATGAACTGTGTAGTGAGACCCTGTATCAAAAAAAAAAAAGAATGAGGGGCTAGGGAGATGGCTCAGTGGAATAAGCGCTTCCCTGGCAAGCGCAAGGGCCTGAGTTCAATCCCTGGTTCTGCAAAAATAAAGTAAAATAAATGAATAAACAAAAAAAAAAAAAATGACTGAGTTCAATCCTTGGTTCTGCAAAAAAAAAAAAAAAATGAACTTATTCCTTTAGATTTCAACAGTGAGAATGACAAAAAAGAGCTAAGACATGGGGTTCACACCTTACTTTTAATCTTAAACCTGGGAGATGGTGGTGGGGGATCCCAAACTTCCCCAGCCTGGAAAACACCCTGCTTAGTAATACACAGTCTCAGGACTTCAGAATGGCTGGGGATGTGGTTCAGTGAAAAGGCCCTGGGTTCAGTCCTTAAAAAAAAAAGTATAACCAACACAATCTAAAAGACGAGTTAAACTTCTGTGGCAGTCAGGTGCTTTCATTCAGATTAGTAAGCATCTGATACTAGATTGACTGCAATGGACTGACAGTCCTTTATAGCATGTGTTCACTTCTGTGGGGGTATAAGTTGTGCAGCTTTATCACATAGCCTCCTCCCCCTTAATTGTCCCTGATGTTTTCCTTTGTCAACTTTGTCCTTGTTTGCTTCTGCCTGAGCACCATCCTTTGCCCCTGTCGAGATATGCTTGTTTTTGCCTGGTGAATGAGACTCTTGGCAGGAAAGGCCATGCAGTCAGCATGCTCTAATAGCGCTTCCAGTGAGGGGCTCAGAAAGTACAGTGTGACTGATTTAATGATTTACTTGTCCTGTTCTGATATGACTTCACAGAGCTGTATTTATATGCTTCAGAATGCATCAGTCTTGTGTGCTGATCCTGCTTTTCTAACAGTTTCCTTCTCAGATCAAGAAACAATTGATGTGGTCTTACTCTGCTTCTTGTTTCAGATTATAAATCGAATCCCCAGAATAACGAATCAGCAGATGAACAGAACAGCTCTAAAGAGTCTGGCGCAGATGGACTTGAAAAGGATATCATTCCTGTGATTATTGCTAATAAATGTGAGGCCAGGTCAGAGAGGCAATGGGTAAATCTTGAAAAGCAAAGAGGAATAAAAACTGCTCTTCAAGAAACAGGTTCCAAGAAAAGGGCAGAATCAGTTTCTACTAAACCCACCCCTGGAGAGAGACGTTACATATGTGCTGAATGTGGAAAGGCCTTTAGTAATAGCTCAAATCTTACCAAACATCGGCGAATACACACTGGGGAGAAACCTTATGTGTGCACCAAATGTGGGAAGGCTTTCAGCCACAGCTCCAACCTTACTCTTCATTACAGAACCCACTTGGTAGACAGGCCCTATGACTGTAAGTGTGGGAAAGCCTTTGGGCACAGCTCAGACCTCCTTAAACATCAGAAAATGCACACAGAAGAGGCACCATACCAATGTAAAGATTGTGGAAAGGCTTTCAGTGGCAAAGGTAGCCTCATTCGACACTATCGCATCCACACTGGTGAGAAGCCCTATCAGTGTAACGAGTGTGGGAAGAGCTTTAGTCAGCATGCAGGTCTCAGTTCACATCAGCGCCTCCACACTGGAGAGAAGCCCTATAAATGTAAGGAATGTGGGAAAGCCTTCAACCACAGCTCAAATTTTAATAAACATCATAGAATCCATACGGGGGAAAAGCCCTATTGGTGTAACCATTGTGGAAAAACCTTCTGTAGCAAGTCAAATCTTTCCAAACATCAGAGAGTGCATACTGGAGAGGGAGAAGTGCTGTAATTGTCAAATATACCCTTTGACTTGTTTTTGTAAACATTAGAATGTGGACATTAGGGGAAAGTCCTATAATTCAATAACAGCGAATAGGTTCACCGCACTCAGGAGGTCTGTGGTGAGCAGGGAGCAGTAGCAGGCTCCACTCTGGCTGCCTGCTGGGGCAGAGCCCCTTCCTGTCCTGCAGGACCCTGTGGACCTCACCAGCGTTGCTTTCTGGGTAGCTAAATTGATGTGTATCCAGTATAGAAATTTGTTTAGCTGTTGTATTCTAGAATTGTAATTTGTAAAGAATTGAGCCATACGGAATAGAATTTAATAAAGTTTAAAACATGTAATGTCTCAGGACTAATATTTTGATAAACAGTATATTGTGTACTGAATACTTAAGAGATAAAACTTCTACTGGCTTTTAACACATGATGCTTTAGATACTTGAGAATACTGTGACACAGTTATAATGTGTCTTGTAGCTGCACATGGTCTATACCCCCTGTACAATGAGCTTTTTTTCCCTGTGATGATTACTTTGTTAGCCTTGTGCATTTTTCCTGCCTGTTAAATGACTCCCTGAGCAGCATCCCTGTGAAACTTGTGAAGTCACCACAGTGATTACCTTTTTAAGTCCATCTTCCCTTTTCCTGGGATCTCTTCAGGCAGTTCTCTGGCTGCTTTTGGCCAGTTTCTCCTGGTAACTAGAAACCTGACTACTTTATTCCTTTATCACTTATCTACCTTCAAATATGAAGGTAGATGACAAGTATTTGTAGTCACTGAAATATCTTTTCCTGCTGCTAAGCCTGACATGCTAGGACAGGTAGCAATCAAGTTTCATGTTCAGCTGGGCGTGGTGGCGCAGGCCTGTAATCCCAGCACTCGGGAGGCTGAGGCAGGAGGATTGTTGTGAGTTCGAGACCAGCCTGAGCTACAAAGTGAGCTTAAGGCCAGCCTGAACTACATAGTGAGACCCTGTCCCAAAAAAGACAAAGTTTCATGTTCAGCGCCAGATATGATCCTAGAAACTTTCCTCTCTGTAATCTGGGATCAGATTAGGCCACGGGTGAGTCTTTAGACCTCTATTGAAATTGAAAATAAATTTTCTTAGCAGTAGCTTACTGAAGATCTGGATGTACTATCAACACATTAGACTATTTTATGGGGACCTGACCTGTCAACAGAAGTTCTCAGCCAACAGGGAATTTCATCACCAGGCAGCAGCTTTGTTGTCCATCCTGATAGTTAAGGTACTTTAGTCCTGGCAACTAGGTGCCACCACCTCACCTCTGCTAATGCAGAACTGTCATCCCCAATGACACTAGGGAATGGTTCCATGGCCAAATCGCCCCTGCTAATCCTAGCCTTGGTGACAGCCGTGCCACCACTGACTTGGGAAATACTGATTGCTCCCATCCTGGTGCATTCCTGATTAGTGAATGAGTTCTTGGGTCACAGACCTGCCTAGAGCCTGACAGCCAGGCCACACAGCAGATGATGAGCCAAGAGTAAGGAGCAAAGTTTCAGTATGCACTGCTCCCCACTCACTACTCATGGAAGGGCCCCAGGTGAGCCTCCTGTCAGATTAGCAGTGGCACAAGATTCTCACAGGAGCATGAACTCTACTGTGAACCCCACAAGCACAATTTGTCTTTGGTGAAACAATTTGTCTTTGTACCAAAGAGGTTGGAGACTGCTGCTCCAGGCTAACAGTTTGGTGTTGGGTTTTCAGATCTCTGCTAATTCTAGTGTCTCTAGTCACACATATGAGCTGTGTCATATGCTCATAGCCAAGTCTTAAAAGAGTCTTAAAGGGGTTTTTGTTTTGCTTTGGCTACATCCCCAGCCCTTTACTTTGAGACAGGGTCACACTGAGTAAATCACAAAGATATTTCCTGCTGTTGCTACAATTAATACAATAATATAACTCAAAATAGACATGATGCCACACACTATAATCCCAGCACTCAAGAGGCTGAGGCAGGAGAATCATTGCAAGTTCAGGACTAGTCTGGGCCTTAAAAGTGCTCAAGGCCTGCCTGAACTGCATATAGCAAAACCCATCTCATAAAAGCACAACTGTATTTTCTTTATATACATATGTATTTAGTTCAGAGTCTACAGGTCTTACAGGGTCTCACTACACAGATCAGACTTGTACTGATATTTCCTATTTTATAGCCTCCCAAACGCTGGGATTACAGGCTTGCATCACCATGCCCAGTCTCGATCACCCTCTCAGCACACCCTGGGGGTAGCAGGGTGGGCACGGCAGGCCAGGGATCGAACCCCTAAACAACCGCTTTAACCTGCTGAGCTATCTGGCCAGCCTATATTTTCTTATGGTTCTATAGACTGGAATTTTTTTTTTTTTCACATTTTATTGATTTATTTTCAATAAGGCAGATCTCCCCAGGTTGCCTGGTGAGACACCAGAAACGATCTTGCCACCTCAGCTGCAGCAATTGGAACTACAGGCATGAGCCACTGCACCCAGATAAGATTTCTACATTTAAGGGCCAGAGAGATAGTTCAGTGGCATAAGTGCC
>PVKA01042088.1:5790-17738 GCA_004027165.1 Ctenomys sociabilis
GCCCTGAGCCCCCTGGTGAACAGGCTGGCTGCACAGGCAGGACAGAGGCAGCCCTGAGCCCCCTGGTGAACAGGCTGGCTGCACAGGCAGGACAGAGGCAGCCCTGAGCCCCCTGGTGAACAGGCTGGCTGCACAGGCAGGACAGAGGCAGGCCCTGAGCCCCCTTCATAGGTCCCCAATTCATGATGCTGCGGACACCTTAGCCCAGCTGGGAGATGTGAGAGTAAAATGCTAGGGGGAGGCGAGGCCTGTATGCACTGCACTACTAGCACAGACTGTACCAGCAAGAAAAAAAGGCAGGGGGCCCTTGGGTGAGCAAGACGGACTCCATGGGTGGACAGCGGGGCCCCTGAAGGTCAGCTGGCACAAAATCTGGATGGACCCGCTGGCTGTCAGCTTAAGCACAAGACAGACAGACGGATGGGCCTCCGATGTGTGTTGCTGACTCCATGGCAGCAGCTGTACTCTGAGCAGTATGAGACCAAAGACGAAACCAGCCCCAGTGAAACAAGAGAAACTGACCCTGGCCTCCTTTCAGGTCAGTGGGGACCCCAAGGGACTGGAGGCCACATGTACAAATAATTATTGGCCCCCAAAACAGAGAGCACTGGGGCTGAGTCCACCCTAATTTCTGACTGCTGAGACCGTCTCACAGATCTCACCTTACTTCAGCGCTTTCTTTTCTTTTTGTGGTACTGGGGATTGAACTCAGGACCCTGCTTATTCTACTGAGGTATCTCCCTGGCCCACTTCAGCACTTTCTATGCACAGGCCCACGAGAGCTTGCCCACCACTGCGTACATGGGTTTGCAAGGCTTCTGGTGGATGATTCTACTATACTTAACTACTCTGCTGTGCCTCTTACGCCAGATAACCAAGAGGCACAACCTGGGGCTGGGCAGATGTGGCGGAAGCTGCTTTTCAGGAATAAGAGAAAGAAGTGGAAGGAGCCTACTGCATTTTGGCCATAGTTATGGAAAGGAGCCAAACGCTGCTATTCCTTGGTTGAGAAATGATTGGTAGCAGTGTATGCTGCGCTGCACACCTGGAAAGGATCAGGGGCAGCAGACAGTGAACCTGAAGACTAAACCTAGACACTGGCCGGGAATAGGGATGTCCCATCCCAGCATCAGAGTGGCCCAGGCCCCCTCCCTCACACACTGGGGGACAGACATACTTGCAGAGCGTGCCTTGTTCTCAGAAGCTCCTTGTTGGCCAAGTTGGCAACAGTTTTGGGATCCAGGACTTACAAGGCACAGGAAACCATGCAGGTGATGGGCTGGATGACACCCAGCCCCTAGGCGGAGGGAAACGTGGGACCCGCTACTGATGCCTGGAATGCTGGTAGTTCCAGCCACGGTACAGCCCCCGACAGATAGTAGCTACTGTCCAGCCTAGTACAGAAATCTTCCAGTTTAAAACCAGAACAGTGAGTTCAATCCCTGGCTCTGCCAAAAACAAACAAACAAAACAACCAGAACAGACAGGTCATGAGTGCCCTGAGAGCTGGGCCGCATTTCAAGGGCTGACACGCCGGGTGCCAACTTGGGTGGTTCGGGACTGGTAGGTGGTGCACTGACCCTCATGGAGTGCTAATCTATGGTGGGACTTATGCGAGCATGGCCAAAGCACTAGCCATGTAGTGTGTTGTGCATGTCTCAGGGTGTAAGCCCCTCCTCTCACCAGGGAATGGCATAGCAGATGCCTTTGTTTCCCTGGGGATCTATACCTGCAAAAGTATCCCTCCAGCCCTGACATTCAGGCTGGCCTCAAACTCATGGTGATCCTCCTGCCTCAGATTTCCCAGTACTGGAATCACAGGCATGCACCACCATGCCTGGCTTGAACTATACATTTAAAAATAATTAACATATAAGCCGGGCGTGGTGGCTCATGCCTATAATCCCAGCACTCAGGAGGCTGAGACAGGATTGTTGTGAGTTTGAGACCAGCCTGAGCCACAAACTGAGCTAAGGCCAGCCTGAACTGCATAGTGAGACCCTGTCTCAAAAAGACAAATAAATAAATAAATAAATAAATAAAAATAAAAATAATTAACACAAAAACAAACAAAAGATAAAAAAGAAATAAAATAATTAACATAGCAAACTTCCATGATTACACTTTTTTTGTATTTAGTTTAGCTTAAGGTTTTTTATTTGTTTTTTTTTCACCCCGGAACCGGGGATTGAACTCAGGCCCTTGCACTTACCAGGGAAGTGCTTATTCCACTGAGCCATCTCCCCAGCCCTTTAGTTTAGTTTTTTCAAGGCAGGGTCTCACTATATAGCCTCAAAGTGCTTTAGCCTTCCAAATGCTGGGATTACAGGTATTACATTTTTCTTTTCTTTTTTTTTTTTTTGAGATAGGGTCTCACTATGCAGTTCAGGCTGGCCTTAAGCTCACTTTGTAGCTCAGGCTGGTCTCAAACTCACAACAATCCTCCTGCCTCAGCCTCCCAAGTGCTGGGATTACAGGCCTGTGCCACCACGCCTGGCTATTTTTTTGTCTTTTTGAGACAGGGTCTCACTATGCAGTTCAGGCTGGCCTTAAGCTCACTTTGTAGCTCAGGCTGGTCTCGAACTCACAACAATCCTCCTGCCTCAGCCTCCCAAGTGCTGGGATTACAGGCATGCGCCACCATGCCCGGCTTTTTTTTTTTAAGATAAAAGAAAGAGCCGGGGAGATAGCTCAGTGGAATAAGCACTTTCCTGGCAAGTGCAAGGGCCTGAGTTCAATCCCTGGTTCCACAAAAAAAAAAAAAAAAAAAAAAAACAATTCAATTTGCAAGTGTAGTAGAGCATCGTTGTCACCCCAGCATGTCTGGGTTAGTGTGAGACCCTGTTTCTTCCTTTTTTTGTTTTTTGTGGCCAGCTCATCACCACCACCCCACTTCCGCCAGGTGCAGGGCTGGCATTCAAACTTTGGTCCCTGTGCACTTGTCTAAGTTTGACTAAGCAGGCGCTTTAGACTGTTGAGCTATCTCACTGGCCCAAGACCCTATTTCAAAATACCCTAAATAAATAGGGTTCATCAAAAGTAAAAGTGAAAAAAAGTTCAGTCTCTCAGTCACACAAGCCAGTTTCAACTGCTCAGTAGTCACTCGGGGCTGGTGGCTGCCGGGCTAGATTTTACTTGGGCAGCACTGGTTACAAAAAGAAAAACACAAAACAAAACAACCCATCATGCTACCCAGTGTAGCTACTTTCACCCCTTCACCCCCGGGTTAAACCGCTTTCCCTTTTTCTTGCAGTACCACGAATCGAACGCCAGGGGCGCTCTCACTGTGCTACACTAGCCCTTTTTTATTTTTTTATTTTTTATTGCGTCAGGGTCTCACTAAATTAGCCCAGGGAGATTTCGAAATTGTAGTTCTCCTGCCTTAGCCACCAGGATTTCCGGGATTACAGGCATTGCCCAGCTGGCTTTTTTCCATCTCCTGGGACTTTTTTTTTTCTTGAGACTATTAAAGGACATATTTCATCAATTCACGGCTGCCCCTTTTCTCCTCTGTATTTTACCAAGTCAAGCCTAAAATCGGGATGCATGTTACCATTTTAATTGACTTTTGCAAAATGCTAGTATCTTTCACCCCAGCCTTGTGAGGCTTCCAACAATCTGTTGACTCAGAGGGGAGGGACTCTGAATGCCTCGCGGTTTTGTCCCCAGGTCTGACATAGCCTGGTCCTTGGCAGCACTCAGTAAACATGGACGAAGCCAGGCCCTGCTGAGCTGTGCTGAGGCCCTGCTCTCACTTGCCTAGGGACTGCCAAGGGGGAGGTGGCTCTGCTCACTGAGACATGGCTCTCCTGGATTCTGGAGGTCTAGCTGTAGGCCCAGCTGCCTGCCTGCTTGCTTTCCCTTTGTCTTTCTTTCCTTTTTTGGTGGCCATGTCACCATGCCCTGGTGGCCAGGCTGGCACGGCACATTGGGGACTGAACCATGATCCCTGCACTTGCCTAAGTAGGTGCACTGAGCTATCTCACCGGTTCCCAGTCCCCTAGCTTTCTTGACAGAGCCACACGACTTGTAGATACTGGCCAGTGCATAGAGCCCAGGGAGCAGATGTATCTCGGATGAAAGGCCTAGTGTGACATGGAAGACCCAGCAACTTCAAGGGTCAGGGCTTGGAGTGGTTAGAGACCTTCTGGTTTGTTCTGGGTCTATGACACCTGCCCTCTCCTCCTTACCATGCAGGATGAAGAAGGTTTTGGGGTTAAACCTGTTGGGGTCCAATCCATCCAGTTCCTCCCACACCTCCTTCAACTGTGCTTGGCTTCCCTGTGGGGACAAGAGCCAGGGGCTTATGAGTAAGGAGCCTGGGTGCCATGTGTTAGAGCAAAGAAAAACCCTTACCCTTATCAAACAAAGGTCGTGCCCTCAATTAAGAAAACTACAATTCCCAGCATCCCCTATGGGAGTTTGATAAAATAACTTTTTATTCTAGAACCCCCTGGGAATTTTAATTCTAATTACTGTACTCCTACGGCTTCCAGAATGTGGCTATGCATGGGGGTCCTTACAGGCACATTGACTTTGGGGTGCTCCCGGTGCCGACGCTGTTGCTCTTCTAGTTTCCGTTCTGCCTCTTTCCGCTGCTCTTCTCCCAGGGACTCCAGGTACTGGCGTCTCTCATGTTCCTTGAGCATCTCATAGCGTTTAAACTCCTCATGATGGGCTGCATCGTACTGCGCGAGGTCCCGGGTAGCCTACAGGGAACAAAGATTTGTAGAATTTTTTTTCCCCCCCAGGTACCAAATTTCTTTATTTGAAGGAATTAAAGAATTAAGAAGATGTTCTGGTACAGTTTATAGAAAAGATTAAGGTATCCCCAACATGCATGTGCTGCCTTGGGGACATTAGCTCTCACTGTCACTGTCCCCCAGGGTATGCTTGTCAAAGAGGTACTCCGCCATGCCGGACTCAGGGGCTCCCATCTCGCGCAGGTTGGTCACGTGGTCACCCAGCTCTTTGATGGCCTTCACCTGTGCATCCAGGTAGTGTGTCTCGATGAAGTCACACAGATGGGGGTCGTTCTTAACAGTGGCCAGCTTATGCAGCTCCAGGAGGGACTGATCCACACTCTTCTCCAAGTGCAGCGCGCACTCCATCGCATTCAGCCCATTCTCCCAGTCATCACGGTCTGGTTTCTTTCTTTCTTTTTTTTTTTTTTTTAATTTAATGTATTTTTATTATTGTATTATTTATTTATTTATATGGTCTGGTTTCTTGCTATCCTGAAGGAAGATCCGGCCACCACGACGGTTCTGCAGCTTCATCAGCTTCTCAGCGTGTTCTCACTCCTCATGAGATTGGTGAAGAAAGTATTTAGCGAAGTTCTTCAAAGCCACATCATCACGGTCAAAGTATAAGACATGGACAGGTAGACATAGGAGGCATAGGGCTCCAGGTTCATCTGGCGGTTGATGGCGGCCTCGGTGTCCTGGTGGTAGTGCTGGCGCACTTGCGAGGCGAGGCGGTCATCATGGCGGTGGCGTCAAAGAGCTGGGTGACCACGTGACCAACCTGCGCGAGATGGGAGCCCCTGAGTCCGGCATGGCGGAGTACCTCTTTGACAAGCATACCCTGGGGGACAGTGACAGTGAGAGCTAATGTCACCAAGGCAGCACATGCATGTTGGGGATACCTTAACCTTTTCTATAAACTGTACCAGAACATCTACTTAATTCTTTCAAATAAAGAAGGGCTGCACTGGCGATGCGGGCAGCGGTGAGGGTGGGCGAGGGCCGGGCTCGGTTCAAGCTCTGTTGAAGCAGGAGACTTCGGCGACGCTCAGCGGGGAACCTGTAGAATTTTTTAATTCCAGCCCTAACAATGAAAGCCGTTGGCAGGGAAGCTAGCCAGAGGCATGGCCGAGCTGCTCCTGGGACAAGTCCTGTAGCCTGGTCTCATTTTGTGTTCTCCAAGGCTGCTTCTGCCCTGTAACAAGCTCCTCTCCCCTCAAAAGTGATTATGGCTGGGCATGGTGGCACATGCCTGTAATCCCAGCACTCAGGAGGCTGAGGCAGGAGGATTGTTGTGAGTTCAAGACCAGCCTGAGCTAAAAAGTGAGCTTAAGGCCAGCCTGAACTGCATAGTGAGACCCTGTCTCAAAAAGACAAAAAAAAAAAAAAAAAGTGATTATGACAACTGCAAAAGAGAGCCTTCAGCCATCTCTTTCAAGTCCTCCAATCTCAAGATCTTGGAGGCTTGGCAGGGTGGTGCATGCCTATAATTTCAGCACTTGGGAAGCTGAGGTAAGAGAGCTGCTCTGAGTACAAGGCTGGCCTGGACTACACAGTGAGTTTGAAGCCAAAATGAACTATACAGAGAGATCTTGTCTCAAGAAAGAAGAAAACGAAAAGGAAAAGCAGGGCCTGGGCCAGGCAGGGCCACCAGGCCAAGGGGTAGGATCAAAGCCAAGGCAGCCTGGCAGGTTCTCCATGCCACTATGTTACTCAGACTGGACTTGAACTCATGGCCCTGCTGCCTCTGTCTCCCAGAGGGCTGGGATAAACTGCACCTGCCAGTCCCTTTTGCCATGAAGCACAACACAGATTCTGGGATGTGGACATATAGATGGGGTGTCATCATTTAGCCCATGGCAAGGACACAGAGGTGAAGGTCCCTACCCCAAGAAGGACCCAGTCAGGGAGGGAGCAGAGCCAGATCCCAAGGATCTCCAGGTTGTTCTGCCTGTATTTATTGTTTACCAATGAAAAATGGGTGTGGGCTATACTGGGGGAGGGTCTTACTATGTAGCCCAAGGTAGCCTGGGACTCATGGAAAGCCTCCTGCCTCAGCTTCCAGAGTACTGAGATTATAGATGTATGCCCTACACCCAGCTTCAGGGCAGGCTTTTCAGTGCTGGGGATGCTTTTGCAGCTGGAATATAAGGCGAAGGTCATGCTTCCTTGCAAGAAAAGAAGAAAGAGAAGGGGAAGATGAAGAGGAGGAGAAAGAGGACGCAGAGAAACTAGCAAAGCCTTCCTAGGAATTATCAACTTCTGCCAGGCTCTGCCCAGTCTGAGAGGAGCTCGCATCCCACCCCACCCCCATCTCCCCCTTTGCCAGGCTTCTCCTGCCGTAACCCCCACCCCTTTACCGTCTGGATCAGCAGCTCCAGGTCTCGGGCCTCAAATGTGTGCTGGTTCTGAGGGTCCAGGTGTTCAAACTGCTTCAGGAGACTCAGGTGATCCACCTGCACATCTGGGTGAGGAGTTAAACAGAACAATGCTCAGGCCAGGTGGGCTCTAAAGGTGGTCACAGAGGGCAGCCCTGGAAGGGCCCTGAAAGGGTGGTGTGGGTCTGGGGCAAACAGGGCAGGCAACCCAGAGGAGGGGAGCCTGTCACTGAATCTGATACTTAAAAATCTGTCTCACTGGAGGGCCAGTGAAACAGCTCAATGGACTAAGTGGCTGCTTAGGCAAATACAGTGACTGGGGTTCAGTCCCTGGCACCACATGCCATGCCGGCCCAGGATCCACCCCCAGGCACACTGAACTGGCCCCTGAGAACAGGCGGTGGTGCACGCCTGTAATCCCAGTGCTGAGCAGACCGAAAACAGGAGGATCACTATTGAGTCTGAGCTGCATAGTGAGACCCTGTACCAAATACATTACAATAAATAAATAAAAAACCAAAGTAAGTTGCCAGGTGCAACAGTGGTGCATGCCTACAATCTCAGCGACCTGGAAGCTGAAAAGAATGAGGACTACAAAAACCAGGCCAGCCTAGACAACTTATTAAGACCCTGTCTCAAAATACAAAAGGGTTTGGGGTGTAGCTCAGGGGTAGAGCACTTGCCTAGCATGCACAAGGATACTGCAAAACAAACTGATGAAGTGTGTATATATATTACCTACAGATGTGTGTACAGTTTTTTTTTTTAAGGGAGGGAGTCTTTATTAACTGAAGACACAGAGAGAATTGAGGGCAGGGAAATGGGCAGATCCTCTTGTGTGTACAGTTTTTGATATGAATGTGTAGAAATTAGAATCACTCTAAGGAGGGCTGGCTTGAGAGCTCAGCGGACTAAAGCACCTGCTTAGGCAGAGCACAGCGGTCCAGGCACAGAGATGGTGACTGAGATTGAGCGTGGTGGCATGCGCCTGTATTCCCAGCTCTTGGGAGGCTGCAAACAGGAGAATCACTCTAAGGGAAATGATTCTATGGAAAGAATACAGAAATAACAAGCACAGCTGGGCCTGAGGCTCGGCCATAGGGCACTTGCCATGCATGTGGGGTGGGTATGGTAAGAGTGGGGGAGCTGGCTTCAGTACTATATAAATGAATGAATGAATGATCATGATTTTCTGCCCCTGGAACTTGAGGTCCATTCCAGGGTCTTCCCAGAGCTGCATTCCCATGTCCTTTATTCCTTTAGGGTTTTTTTTTTTTTTTTTTTTTTTTTGGTACCAAGAATTGAACTCAGGACTTTGCACTTGTCAGGCAGGTGCTGTGCTAGAGCTATATTCCCCAGCCCCCCAGCTCTTTTTATTTTGAGACAGAACCTCACTAATCACTAGTTGTTCCAATCACTAGACTGAATTTGCGGTCCTCCTGTCTCAGCCTCCCATCAGAATGACTAGGGTCCAGTGCCATCCTGGCTAAACAATTATAATGTTTAAAGGTTAAAAATAAACCATGGACTAAGTAGCTTAAGTGCATGCCTGGCAAGCACAAGGTCCCAAGTTTGATCCCACTGCCAAAAATTAAAATAAATAAATAAATAAAGTAATGTAATGATGCCAATGCAAAAGCACACCTGGAGGAGACTCCACAAGCCTCCGGCTCTGGTCCCGGCTCCGCCCCGGCCCCGCCCCAGCGTCGGCCCCGCCCCGGCCCTGCCTGCTCACTGGGCTCCTGCCTGGCGTCCATCTTGGCCTTGAGCAGCATCCGTAGCCTCGATACCTCCTGTCGCTTCAGCTCATCCAGTTTGGTGCGGACATGGTGGCTGACAAAGTCCAGCTCTCGGCTCAGCTTCCCGCTCTGCCAGGACAGGGAATGCCAATCAGTCTGACCTACGCTCAGTGCCCTGGCCTGCCTCCCAGGCCTGCAGGAACAGGGCCCAGGCCCAGGCCCATACCCAAGGCCCTGATGCCCCAAGCCTAGTCCGGCATGCTTTAGATCCCACGCCTGTTCCCACCCCAGGGTCCTGGGATCTGTTGTTCCTCCTGTCGGGGCTTTTGCTCCCTTTCCAACTCTTAAGAAGGCCCTTGCTGTCCCTCAGTGGAAAGCAGCTTGCAATCCCTTCAGCACTCAGGAAGCTGAAGCTGGAGGATCACCCTGAGCTCAAGGCGAGCTTGGGCTACATAAAGGACACTGTCTAAAACAAAAAAGGGGCCACCAGCAAACAGCACAGGACAGTGGAAGGCTCCCTCTGCACACAAGGTCCCCCGGGTCACCTCCACCTGCAGTTCCGTGGCTCTGGCTTCAGAGCCAGCCTTGCTCGGTGCACCCTTTCTGGACGCCTCCCCATAGAGCTGTCTCTGTGATGGTTTGGCCCCAAGGAAGACAGCAACAGGGTGCTGGGAGAGCAGCAGGGTGGTCGTACAGTGCCGGGGTGCCCGGAGCGTTGCATTCGCAGCCGCAGGCACACACCTGCCGAAGCCACCTTCCCACTCAACAGATGGACAAGCTCGCTGAGGCGCAGGGGAAAGGCTCCTGCCCCAGCCCCTAGGTCACTCTGGTGTCACGTTTCCCTAATCCTTTTTTTTTTTTCTTTTTTTTTTTTTCAGTTTGGGAGCAGATACTTCATTAACTGACCAAATCATAAAAATACCATGGTAGATACCTTAGTTCATCCTTCTAATAAGCCTGTTGATCTGCTCTTCCCTATTTCCAGCATCTCCACCTTCCCCAAAATGGGTGGTCTTTTTTTCATTCCACCTCGTGGAGATGATAACTTGAACAGCCACAGAAAGTTATTTGCCTCTTTCAAGCGCTTTCTAACAGTACAGATCTTGTGAATCAGATCATCCAAACAGTTGCCATATTTACCAAGAGATCGAGCAATCAATAAATTATCTGTCAAGGCAATTCGCTTCTTATTGATTTTGCCATAGCCACGCTTGTTTACTAGTTCATTCACGACTCCATGTTGGGTGCCCCATGCAATGTATAGCTCCACAATTCTCAGCCTGTTCATTTTTTTTTTTTTTTTTTTGTCTTTTTGAGACAGGGTCTCACTATGCAGTTCAGGCTGTCCTTAAGCTCACTTTGTAGCTCAATCTGGCCTCGAACTCACAACAATCCTCCTGCCTCAGCCTCCTGAGTGCTGGAATTACAGGCATGCACCACCACGCCCGGCTCAGCCTGTTAATTTGAAGCCTTGTTGAGCTTAACAAAAATACCACTGAAGATTTGGTGAAGGCGAAGAAACTGCAGCACCTTGCTTGCGGACCTTTGGGCTCACACCATTGATACCCCGGATCTGGGTGACAAATGCCAGTTTGGGCTCTGCAGGGACATGGAAGTTGCCAGCTTTTCTCACCATCCTAGCCATTTGGATCTCAGTTTTGTATATCTGTCTGCACGTGCTTCTTATGATAGCGTCTGGCTCTTTCATAGATGAGCTTCCTCCTTGCCTTGCAAAGCATCTTCTGGGCAAACTTCTTTCTCAGGTGCTTTATCTTCAACTCTGTGACATGTCTTCACTTTTTCTTTTTTTTTTTTTTGGCGGAACCAGGGATTGAACTCGGGCCTTGTGCTTGCCAGGCAAGCACTTATTCAACTGGGCCATCTCCCTAGCCCCTTCACTTTTTCTTAAGGGTTTCTGACACAGCAGGAACCTTCTTTTTCTTCTCTTCACACCTTCCATGGTTCCAGCGCCTGTACCCTTAATCTATTTTTTTGAGACAGAGTCTCGCTAAGTAGTTCAGCTGGCCTTAAAGCTGGGCCATGATCCCCCTGCTCAGCCTCCCGAGGGCTGGGACTCCAGCTGTGCGCTACCACGCCCCCATATCTGATCCTTCACTCATGACACAGGTTTCATTACTACTCCTATTTTACAGATGGAGAAACTGAGGCACAGCAAACTGAGTCCCACATTGGTAAGCAGTATCATTGAGACTAGAAGGCACCTCACCAGTCTGTGCTCAATGCACGCGTCTAGGTCCCCCAGATCCCTTCCCATGACCCAAGAGCTGTCCACTAAAAACCATGGGTCTCATTCCCGCATCCCAGAGCCTGGGTACAGTTGCAGTCACACAGCTCCTCTGGCCCCAACTCTGCCCCATGAGCCCCTGTGCTCCCTCCACCCCTGGCCATACCTTGATGTCCTCAGCATTGGCGGCCTGCAGCTTCTCCCGGAAGTGACCATCCGTCTCTAGCACATTGATGACCTCCTGGAGGTACCGGTGGTAGTAGAGACCCGTGTCCTGGATGACAAGGACATGCACATATAGCGGTCCTGCCTCCACCCTCCTCCAGGTCCTTCCCCAGGGCAGGACCATGATGCTATCCAAAAATAGCTGCTGGGGTACATGGACTGGGGTTTGATCTCTGGCACCACATACCATGCCTGCCCTGCCCCTGGGCATGCTGGGCCCACCCAGAGACCAGGCATGGTGGGGAGGCTGCAAACACAAGCATAACTAAGAGTCTAAACTGTGTAGTAGCACCCTGTACCAAATATATTAAAGAAGAAGAAAGAATGAAGAAGGAGAAGGAAGAGGAGGAGGAGAAGAGAAAGAAAGAAAACAAATAAATAAATAAACTGCTAGGGGTCCAGGATCCCTGCACATGTGGAGGCCCTGACCCTCTCTGGCTGTGGTATTCAGCTCCTCCCAGACCTGCAGTGCAGACTAAAGAAAAATTATGCGGGTGAGAGCTGGATGTGGAGGCCTATAATCAATCTCAGCACTCAGTCAGCCTGAGCTACAAAGTGAGCTTAAGGCCAGCCTGAACTGCATAGTGAGACCCTGTCTCAAAAAGACAAAAAATTA
>PVKA01042089.1:0-17638 GCA_004027165.1 Ctenomys sociabilis
GAAAATATGTATAGATACTAGCTATTATGACATACCTTCAAAATAAGGAAAAATAGGACCAGGGAGATGGCTCAGTGGAATAAGTGCTTCCCTAGCAACTGCAAGGGCCTGAGTTCAATCCTTGGTTCCAACAAAAAAAAAGAAAACAGGAAAATTAGCCTTTGAAATGAAGCAATGACCTTGATATTATCTTTAAGAAATAGTATATCTTACAAGAGAGTGTTTGACATGAGTGCTGTTTGCTAGTTACATGGAGGCTAGGCTGAAGTTACACATAGGTTAGGTAGGAGTAGCAAAGGGACAAAAATGTCAAAATCTGAAACAAGAAAGATTTATTTCTCTATGATAGAAGAGCAGGAGGTAGCCAAAGGGTTCCGGGAGAGAGGGGTGTAACTCTTCCTGGACCTTATCAGTGACCTGGGTCTCCCTGATGCATTGCAGGACTGACTTTCAAACATCAGCATCCATCAAAGTCACCTGAGAGGTTTTCAAAACATGGAGTTCTGGGCCTCAGTTGTGGAGTTTCTGTTCTAACAGGCAGGGCAAGGACCTAAAATCCACATTTCTAGCAAGTCCCTGGATGATGTGCATGGTGCTTGTTCCCTAGGGACTAACTTAAAGGTACTTCTCATTGCTTACTATCTCATCTAAGCTGCCCTTGGAAAGAGAAGAACAGACCATGAAAAAGATGCCCCCAAAGACACACATTTCTTTACTTGAGTTCTTTAAGGCAGAGCAGGGTCAAATGGCTTCACTTCTCTGGGTGGGAAGTGGCAATGCAGTAGCTTCTAGAAGTTATCCTAAGCCACTGTCTTCTGATCCATGAGCCAGGGATGCTGCTCTAGTTATATCAGACTTAGGTGCACCAGATCGGTGATGGTGGACCTTTCAGAGGCGTGTGCTCCGTCTGCAACACCAAGACCCCTTACTGCTCACCAAGTGCCAGAACTGCAATTAAACCTGAATGCCAAAGTTTTAATTTAAAAAAAAAACCAAATCATCTATTGACTCCTTTTGTCTTAAAACACACACACACACACGCCATAGGTTTGTCTCCACTGTTATAGATCATTCACGTCTGATTTTTATAAGATTTATTTTTAAATATTTTATTTTTTATGTTAGTGCAAGTGCCATTGTTTTTTAATTTTTTCATATTTTCATATACATAAAACATAAAAATATGACCTAATGGAAATTCTCTCCAAATTGTTCTATAAAGTTAATACAAGTTCAACATAAATCTAGAAACCTAGTGGGCTCTATTTTGGAGTAGAAATTAAAAAGCTGATTTGTGTAAATTATATATAAAATAACTTATACATAAAAATGAAAAGGCCCTAGAACTGTCAGAAAGACTAAAAACAAAGAAAAAAGCTGAAAGGTTAATATGATCTGATTTCAAGCCTAATTATAAAGCTATAGTTACAAATATGATGGTGGATAAGGACTGGATCGGTGTGCTCCCTCCTGGGTGCATATTTTGAGCCCTCACCTCTAGGAAGCTATTTGGAGATGGAGCATTTGAGCGCCAGCTAGTGTTGGATGAAGTCATGAGGAAGGGGAACTCGTGGTGGGATAGGTGCCTTTGTGAAAAGGACCTCAGAGAGCAGAGAGCTGGTCTTCTCTCTTTCTCTGTCATGTGTTTTTTTTTTTTTTTTTTTTTTTTTTTTTTTTTTTTTTTTTTTTTTTTTTTTTTTTTGCCAAACTGGGGATTGAACTCAGCCCTTGCACTTGCCAGGGAAGTGCTTATTTCACTGAACCATCTCCCTGCCCCCTCTGCCATGTAAAAGTTCAATGAGGAGGCAGCTGTCTGCAAGTGAGCAAAAGAACTTTCACTGTACACTGACCATGTCGGCCACCTGACCTTTGACTTGCAGTTTCCAGAACAGTAAGACAATAATTTTCTGGTGTTTAAGTAAGGAGGGCTAAGGTGTTTTGTTATAGCATTCCAAGCTAACAGTGATAGTGAAATATAAAGGCAAATAGATCAACAAGATATAATACTACCCGGAAATGGACCCATGCTAGACAAGCAAATGAATTTTTTTTTTGTGGTACTGGGGATTGAACTCAGGACCTTACAGTTGCCAGGCAAGCACTCATTCTACTGAGCTATCTCCCCAGCCCCTGGCAAATGATTTTCCATAAGAGTACAGAGAAAATTTAGTGGAGATAGGATAGTTTTTCATCAGTTGTGCTGGAACAATTTGGGTATCTTCAAGCAAAACCAATCAGAAGAAGCCTTAAAACATAAAAATTAATAAAAGAAACCCATCCAGTTTGAATTATAAATGCAAGTGTGAAATGAAATTATAAAAATTCTTGAAGAAAATAAATAAAAATATTTGTGACCTTGGTTAGGGAAATATTTCTTAGATATCACACCGGAAACATAATCCATACATTAAAATATCAATCAAGTAGACTTTATCAAAATTAAAAAGTTGTCAGGGCCGAGGAGATGGCTCAGTAGAATAAGTGCTTCCCTGGCAAGCACAAAGGCCTGAGTTCCATCCCTGGTTCTGAAAAAAAAAAAAAAAAGTTGTTTTCTCTAAAGGATACTGTTCAGAAAGTGAAAGTGTATATCTGTAAAGCATATCTCTTCTTTGAAAGTGAGTTTTGAAAAAGCACTTTCAAAACTCACTAATCTCAGATCCAGCCCAACCCCAGGTCCAGTGATTCTGTGGGAGAGCTTCCACACTCCCCTGCACTCTCTGGAACTCTCCAGATCCAGCCCAAGCCCACAGCATGAGTGACACCTTCTGCTCCGATCTCCAGACCCCTCCACCTCTCCAGACCCATCCCAAGCCCAGGCCCTGCAGGTGTTTGGGAGAGCTTCCCCATTCCCCTGTGCCCTCTGGACCCCTTCCGACCCAGCCCAGGCCTGGCATATAGGCCTGGGGTGAAACTCTGCAGCTGAAGTCCCTGCAGAGAGACTATGGGCCAGAACCACCCAGCTAACCCAGGAGCAGAACATCTTGCCAGAGAGGCACAACAGGTTCACCTCCAAGCCCTGAAGCAGGAAGGAGCTGAGCACAGTAGCCAGACCCAAGCCAGGCACAACTGGATGAACTCCAACTTCGTAGATCTGAACCCAAATTTAGGAGGTGCACCAAAACTCTACACCAAAGTTCAGAGGACATTGCTATACAAAATGACAAAGAAGAGCCAAATGCAATCTCAGGCCCCGAGCCCACCCAGAACAAATGCAGAGGACACTAGCACAGAAGAAATTGGGAATCACACAGCTGAAATGTCTGAATCAATAGTGTCAGAAGTGAGGAAGCAACATTCGTAAGGTATAGAGGAACTCAGATCAGAAATAACTTCTGAAATAAAAAGAGATATCTCTGAATTATTAGCATCTGAAGTAAAGAATCAAAGGCAAATCTCACTAATCTGGGCCAGCCAGATAGCTAAGCAGATTAAAGTGCCTGCTTAGGCAGACTCAGGATTTGATCCTTGGGGTGCTATGCTGGCCCCACCCCTGGGGCACACTGATACAGTGACTGAGACTGGGCATAGTGGCAGTTGCCTGTAACCCCAGTGCTTGTGAGGCTGAAAACAGGAGTCACTAGGGGTCTGATTTACATAGTGAGACCCTATGGTCTACATACAAAATAAAACATAACAAAAATGAAAAACCAAACCAAAACAAAACCACCTTACTCATCTGAAAATGGTGCAGGAAAAAATGAACAGCAGGTTAAAAAGATTTCACCAGAGACGACATACAGATAACAAATAAGTCATGAAGCGATGCTTAATGTCATTATTTTGATGTTGAAATCCAGAACATGTAAGCAACTCAAACAACTGAACAGTAAACCAACTACAAAATATTTCCCCTGAAACAAAACAAAACAAAACAAAAAGCTGAAATATATCCTAAATAAAAAAAAAAAATGGGCACCGGGACTAAACAGATGTTTTTTAAGATGAGAAAATGTTCAACAAGTATATAAAAAATGTTCAACATTAGTAATCATCAGAGAAATGCAAACTAAAGCTATATTAAGATACTAGAATGATTATTATCTAAAATCAAAAGATAACAGATGCTGGCAAGAATATCAAAAACAGGATGACCTGCACATTGCTAGTAGGCGGTAAGTTAGTGCAGTGTTACTGAAAATAGTATGGGGATTTTTCATAATTATTAAAAAAAAACCTACTCTGAGAGACCTAGTATTCCTACTGTGGTTGCACATACAAATGAAATGTACTCAGTATATTGAAAATATAGCTACAGTCCCATCTTTGTTGCAGTACCATCCACAGCACAAATGGAAATGACCTAATGTTAAGTGATTGATTGGTGAAGAAAATCTGGTGTATATGCTTAATAGAATATGATTCATCCACGAACAGGATGGAGCACTATCATTTGAAGTACATATGGCACAAACTAGATTTCATTAGGTTAAGTGAAATAAGTTAGGCACAGAAAGACAGGTACCACTTGGTCTCACTCGTGTGTAAGATCTGAAAATATTGACGTCGTAGAAGTTGAAAGTAGAGGTTGGTGGTAACAAGACACTGAGAAGAGGAGGAAATGAGAAGAGATTGATTGCTGGGATTTATGATGTTGAATTTTACAGTAGGGTTAACACTAATACTAACAACAATGGACTGTAGATTTCCAAAGAGTTAGAAGAAAAGATTAAATGTTTCATCATAAAAAAAAATGATCAATTTGGGAGAGATAGACCTGTTTACCCTGATAAGAATATTATGCGATGTATAATGCATGACAACATCACATGATACCCCATAAAATACATATACTTTTTGTGTATCAGTTAAAAATAAAATATCATTACTTAACAGTGAAATGCAAATTAAAATCCTAATGAGATACTACTGTGTATGTATAGAATAGATAAAATCAAGACGGATGTATTAAATATTGGTGGTATGTGGAAGAACTGGAATTCTGATGCTACGATGTAAAACAATTCAGCTGTTTCCAGAAGTATGGCAGTTTCATCAAAAGTTGCCTTATGATCTTGCCATCACACACTGTTATTATCCAAAGAGGACAGAAATTATGAGTCCAAATGAATACCTTTATATGACTATTCATAGAAGCTTTATTTGTAATGCAGCCAACTAGAAAAAGTCAAGTACCCATAGATGAGTGAATAAACAAGTTGGGGCACATATGTATAGTACAATAGTAAGATGCAGTAATGCAGAAGGGCCTATAGGTACCTATACAACAACATAGATGTATCTCAAAATGATGCTGAGTAAGTGACGCCAGACACAGCATACGTAAAATAGGAGTAATGGAACTTTGAAAAGGAAAACTTGGCTGCACTGATAGAAAGCAAGTCAGATATTGCCTGGGGGTTAGGTGGGGGTAGCTGAGAGGCATGAGGAAATTTTAAGGATGATCAATATATTCTCTACCTTGAACATGGCAATGATTTTATGGATTTATATATTTTTCATGGTGTGACTAAACTATTCATGTTGTACAATTACTTTATCATATGCCTTATTGTATCTCAATAAACGTGTTAAAAAAGTAAAAAAAATGATGTAATGAACAAATTAAAAATGGAGTTATGATAGATTATACTGTATTTATTTATTTTTACAGGGTTTCACTACATAGCTTGGACTCACAGCGATTGATCCTCCTTGTCTCAGCCTCCCCAGTGTTGGGATTACCAGCATGTGCCACCATGCCTGGCTTTGGGGCTGGCAAGCCCTTCCTGGGGTTCTGGGGCTGGCACAACATGCAGTACTAGGGATCAAACTTGGGACCTTGCACTTGCCAGTTAGGCACTTAGACTACTGAACTATCAAACCCAGCCCCATACTGTTTTTCTTTAAATGCTAGGATGTAATTGAACTAAGTGGATTTTGACTGCTTTCAAGTTAAAAAACTAGTTCATGTGTATAAAATGGTAAGTATAGGTGTAGTTTATGAGAATGCTTTAATTATGTTATGTTCATGAAACCACGTGAGAAACACATATTCAGATGAATTTTATTAGGAAGAAGATATTAGAAGTTCAGTGACTTTATTTCTTATTTCCTCAAATGTCTTGAAACTAGATGATTTATCTGATTATTCTGATTTTGCTATTTGACTTAAATAACAATTTAGAGGATAAAATAGAGAAAAGAGACAACCTAATAAAAGTGCTATCAGATTTTCTGAGCTAGAAATGATTCCTCTTAACTACACATTCTCTTCTCTTACCTCCTTAGTTTCACCATTCCCTGGAAATTCCTTCCCACTCAGCTTGGATGGCATTTTTCCGATTTAAAGCAAAATGTGTTGAGTCGGCAGATTTGACTGACATCAACAGCCTCTAGTGGGTTGATTCTGACAAGCTCTAAACTCCTTGTTTTTGCCAGAGACTACAGCTCAGGGATTTGTCAGGTTCATGTTGCCTTTGAAACCATGGTGGCTTTTCTGCAAGCTTTGTCTTGCAGAAGGACAGATTGATGAAAGGGTGAGTGAATCCATGTTTATGTCCAAACTGACGGTTTGAGAAAAAGTTAGTTATGGTAATATCAGGAAGGAATAAAATGCAATGCTTGACACCTACAGGTGTGGAGAGTCCTTGGATTGTCTGTTTAAGGTGAGTCAGTATAGCTGTACCAATACCTAGCATCAGGGCTGCCAGCTCAAGAGATGATAGTATGGGAGATTTAGAACACAATTTTCGGATTATTACCAAGCATTATGGTTATGATGAACACCCATGAGGCAAGATGAGACGCAGAGGATGATGGGTGTTTGTTAAATGCCTTCCCAGTGAAAGCTTCTCCCTCTGCTGCAGAGTGGAGGAGAGCTCTGTAGTCAGTGGTGCCCTGCTAAATGTTGAATAACTTGCTCTAACGAGTGGGGGAGAGAGTTGATTTTTAGTATTTGCCAATTTCTATGGTTTAAATATTATCACCATAGCCAAATTCAAGCTTCCAACATATTGCCAGTTGGCTTACAACACTCCTGAAAATTTATATTGGCTCTCAAAAGTCAATGTGAGCCAGCTCTAGCACAACTCTGGATCCAACGAGACAGGCAGTGGGGTCACCTATGAAGGGGAAATCTGGCCATTCACTATGTCTTACCCCCGGCTCAACCCCTAGACTGGCAGGGTCCAAAGAAATAAATGCCTACTACAGCTCATAACTATTATTATGTTTAATCTGTTTACTATTGCCGAAGGTCAACACAAACATTCAGAAACAGAGATGGGAGATTGGTAAAAGTTAAAGAATAGATCTGATGAAGTCTTTTTCTTTTTCATTCTGAGTGGCTGTCAGTGTACCTTCTATAGTTTAAGTAACAACAGAGAAGAGTATTCAGTTAGCAGGAGCAAAGTTCCTTTGTTGATCCCTCTGTTGTTGAGAAAAGATTAAGTTGTGAGATTTTCTCTAGAACATTCTTCAGATACACATGAGCGGTCAGTAGGGGTAGAGTGATGCCATCTCCTGGGAATATTTTGGAAAGAGTTTCAGTCACTGATTTGGGAGTTTGAGTTGTACCCAGGTAAGGATGTTAAACATCACATGTGTGACCATTAGTTGAAATAGGACAATTTGGGTAAAGATCACTGAGCAGATTAGCAACATTCTAGGTATGTCTGAGAGTGATTAACATGTAGGTTAATAAACTGAAGGGACCTACCTCAGACATGGATGGCACCAACCATTAGGTTTGTAGCCCATATAAAATAAAATAGACAAGAAGAAAGTACCCTCCTTCATTTTACAGGACAGCTTCAATTGTCACCATTGCCTTCAGATATTGGTTCAGATTCTTTAGCTTTCTAAACAAAGACTCATGCTACAGTAAGCTTCTGGGCTCCAACTTTGAGTTGCTAGATGGATCCTTTGATTTGCTAACACATAGGTGGCCATTTGGGATGCTGCTTCCTCTGTAAGCCTACTTAACAGTCCCTTTGTATATTGATTCTGTTCCTCTGGAGAGCCCTAAGAAGTAAAGCGTATTGCACAGAACAGCCTCGCTGAAAGAGTTTTGCTACCTTCTGTACAACTTCACACATTTCCAGTAGCCATGTATGTAGATGAGAACAAGGGAGCCTAGGATGTGTAACCTTTCAGCCTCAGAATGGAAAGTGGATTTGTACCATCTAAGTCAGTATACATAGATTTTGTGAAATGTAGCTGCTGCATAAACTAAGGAGAAATTATACAGTTTACTGAAGACATTGTCAGGCATGCTCTAATGTTATTAAGAGATATACTCCACTTGGGAAATGAATATTACTTCCAATCAATGACATGGAAAGAGTAGTTGTTATGTATTTAAGGTGATTTTTAAGTATATGAGAATATATTTACCCTTTATTTCAGAATGTCAAAAAAATAAGCAGAAAGTGTCTCTTAAGTATAAATATTTATTACAAGTAAGTGCAAACTATAATGTGATGATTCACTATATTTTCTGGTATAATTATATGTGAGCAATTCATCTTGAAATATGTATCATTTTATGTTTAATCTGTTTGCTACCCATGTAGTCAAACTAGCCAAAAGTTAGTAATAATCGCCATCCCCCCCTTCTTTACTCTTCCCATTTATTTGTTAACATCTGTTGCTTTCACCTCTTTTCCCCCTTCTCTTGCTTTCACCAGCATGCTCTTAGTGAAGGCTCAGAATTTTCCTTCTTTTCCAGAATTTTCCAAAGGCTACTGACAAATGTCCCATTGTGCAATCCTTTCCCTGCTCCAACCCATTCTCCATATAAATACTGAAGTGATCTTGCTAATAAAACATACATCTTGTACTGTTATTTCCTGACTGAAGCTTCTTGGAGATCTAACTGCATAACGGAGAAAACCTAGCTTTTGGGACACTGACATAGGACAATCACCCTCTAGCTCCATCTCCTCTCAATCCAAACCTTAGTAGCAATGAGGCTGTTCTTGCCATTTCATTTTTCTGAGGTTTGAGAAAGCTATTAGCTTTGGTAAGGAATCTTTCTCCTCACTCTGGCTAGCCTGGAGGGTTTTTATTCATTTGTATGACACTCCTTTGCTCCTATTCCCAACTTACCCCATGTGAATGATTTCAAGTGATTCTAGTATCCAGCTTTATTTTGATGGTTAGTGTACTCTGTTAGAACAGTCCTATACTACCAGCACCTCCAAAACCATTTTGCTACTGTCCGATCAATGCAAGAAGACTAATGGGGAGGAAAGCCATTGTGATTTTTGGCCCCAGTGGGCTGACCAGCCTTCAGTGACCCTGGTTCCCCAGAAAGTCAACCCAGACAAAGAGGGTCCAGGTGGACTGCTTGGAAGTTGAGGACCCTGTAGAACCTGTAAGATCACTGAGTTGTTATTGTGACAATGTGGTGAGAGATTTCTTGCCCAAATTATGGTAATGTCTACCACTTACCAAGAGTTTATTATGTACTAGTTAATACACAGCACAAAAGAACAACTTGTTGTCAATTTTTATATTCTCCTTTGTAAAGATGAGGAAGGAGATGTTTTGAGAAGCTAAGTTACTTTTGGTGACCAATTTGTAAGTGTTGAAACACATCTGACCTAGGCAGTAGATATAAAAATCATTTCCTTCTCCTATGCCAGCCTAGTCATTTTAAAAAGACATTTTTTATTATTTTCAAAGTGATGAGGACAAATATAAGCTTAAATAGGCAGTTCAGAGTGATTAGTCTTTGTTGTCTGGGAAGATAGCCTGGCAGCATAAACACTTGCCTGGCAAGTGCAAGGTCCTGAGTTCAGCCCATGGTACTGCAAAAACAAACAACAAAAAGTAGTAAAATTATTAGTCTTTGTTAAAAAGACAATAATTTAAAAATCTTTAAAAAGATGATGTTATTCTATTTTTTTTTTTTTAATGTGTTTGGTTGTTACAGGGTCTCACTACACAGCTCAGACTAGTAGCGATCCTCCTGCTTTCAGCCTCCCAGCACTGGGATTACAGGCACGTGCCGCTATGCCTAGACACCGGCCCGTGTGCCCTGGGGCGAGGCTGACACAGCATGTGATGCCGCTGATGGAACTGCGCTCCCTGCGCTTGCCTAAGCTTGCCTACGCATGCACTTTTGTCTGCTGCGCTATCTCACCCACCCCTTAATCTTAAATAACGTGTTGCTAATGTTCATGTTTCCGTTTAGCTTTAAACATTTGATTTCTTTCTGGTGTGTTGCAAGATTTTCAAACTTCTTTACCATTTCTTTCTGTCTTTCTTTCTTTTTTTAATCTTATTGAGAAACAACAATGAGATAGTTTCAAAACTGATTAGTAGGACAGTTTTAATAATTAATACATTGCATATTATTGTCTTTGTAGTGGTTATTCATAGTACAAGATGCAGACATGATATCCTGTCCAAACACTATTAGCAAAATCTTTTTTCTCACTGAATTAAGAGAAAGTAGCTGTATATCTATCCCAACTATTTTGTATATACAGATGCAAAATGATCCTTCATTTGTATCCCCTTTTTTTGTTTAATTTTGTCAGAGATGGGTATTCCATTGCCATTTAAACACTGTAGGTACGTGACTTCTGCAAAATAATCCAATATACTCCAATAGTCTATAATAGTAGTGGGTTATCTGAACGAGGTATGAAAAATAAAGCCATACTAATATGCTGAGATGTAAAGGGCTAAAGTCAACAACTTCTTCATGATTTCTAACAAACAAGGAACTTGTTTTTGCACTAAAAGCCTTAGAACTCTTCAGTTGTTCAAGGAATTCTGACCACATGCACAAATATTTGGCAATTTTTTCTCAACAATCATACTAAATGGAGTAATTTTGTTTATGATGTGATACTTGGTGTAAGTCATAGATCCCCCAAGGACACATTCAAGGTCACACAGTGGATCCAAAATGAGTAGCAGCTCAATTTTACATCTTTATCAAATTTTCCCTTTCATGTCTTACTATCAACATACCCTTTTTATTTATTGGAGAAATGTACTTCAATTATGTTGCAATTTATCAGCATTTAAAAGCTGGAAGCAGAGGGTGTGTGCAAGCTATTCCTCAAATTCCGCTTATAAAAATGATTTTTTAATATTAATCATAGTTACATTACACCGTTGCCATAGCTAAGAGCTCTGAGCTTTTCTTATGTTTAAATTTTAAATAATTAAATGAACAGCAGCACTTACAATGTAAATTTCTTAAATTTAATTAAATGATACTCCTATAGAAAGCACTATTGTGAAATATATGTATAATGATTAAAGGTTTTAGTACATAAGAGTAATTTTCCCTAGTGCTTAAAAGGTCACCAGAAAGAAAAAAAGTGACAAATATGCTGTTTTAAGCTTTTTTTTTTGCCACTTTAAAAATGTCACAGTGAGTGAAAGCAAAAAGCTGCCCGATAGCAGATGAATGGGTATTGACAGCTGCACCAGTGTTAAATGCTGCGTGGCAGAAAAATCTAGTGAAGAAAAAACAAACTGTGTTCACGTTTCCATATTGCTTTTTATTAAATTTAAGTAAAGAGACATTAGCTTGGATGTACATGTGAACTTGATAATAAGACAATTTGTTAGATAAATACATGCACACACAGAGCAGATAGGTATATAATATAGGACATTTAAATCATGCACTAAATGTAAAATTATCCTGACAGCACATGTGATATTTTATAGTGTCCATATGGTATTGCATATGCAGCTTATAATATACAACTGGTATCTGAATAACATATGATATAAAGCACACCCCACAAGCTTGGAATTCTATGATTACACGTACACACACGCACATGCACAGAGGAACAAAATATTTCTGGTTTTTCTGTGTTGAATCTACATTTAACCTCTGCGCCCATGTACTCAGATTATGAAGGGCTCGAGTTACTTCTGGGAGTGTGTTAGATTTCTTTTGGCTTGCACAATTCTTTCCCCAGAAGCCTGGAAAATTCATCATGTTGGATAGCCAGGTGTTCTCCATTTGCAAATATTACTACCTTATAGGATTAGAAAAAGGTTTAATTATGAGAAAGGAAAAATAAACAATGCCATGGGCAAGGAGTCCCACCATGGCCACTAGCCAGGGAATATCCCACAGACTATGTTGTGTGTGTGTGTGTGTGTGTGTGTGTATCATTCAGGTTTGGAGAGGGCTTTAAAACTAGAAACTGCAGGGTCTGTGGAGAGAATCTGATGCTCTGACGAGCTGCTCCTGAGCAACCCGGAGACCAGACCTTTTTCTCTTTGTCGTTCTTTAGCATGACCAGTGTCCCACGGTGTAGGCTGGTCTGATGTCTTTCCTGAGTAGCATCATTCTCAGAGCTCATCTCTGCACTTGGTCTTAACCACCAGTGTCTGTCTGCTCTGCCAGGCTGAACCAAGACCCCCCCCTTGGCATTCTCAGGCCCTCGGGTGGGCCATGTTGGCCATCATCTAGGTGGTGCTCAGCAATACTTAATACATGAAAGATTGCAGCTGCAGCTGCATCAGAAGCGAAATATTTTTATGATGCTATTTTTTTTTTTTTTTGTATTGAGATACTTTGCTATACTTTTGTTGCCAGGCTCCTCAAATGGATGAAGTCCGACTTTAATTTTCCTATTATCTCTCATCTTTAGGAGCCTGTTTTTTTTTTTTTTTTATACTTCCTGCCAAAGGGTGCTCTTGTACTAATAAGCTGTAAGACGTGATATTTTCCCTCCCCTGAAGTTTCTGATTATGTAGATTGAGAAAAGAAATTTGAGAAAAAATTGCCAAATATTGCCCTAGGTTACTTAGCTACAATCAGCAAGGGAGTAGTGAATAGTGCTGATACAAAAATAAATGGACTAAGGAGTTTTAAAGTTACATTTCTTGTTATAAAGGTCTTGGTCTATCTTGGTCTTCACCATCCAGCAGAAAAGTGTAGAAATGAGGTATGAAAAGTGAAGCCATAAGCCATGTTAATATGCTGAGCTGTGGAAGGCACAAGTCAAGAGCTTCAGACATTGCCAGTCCTACAGATAACCCACTACTATTGTGTATTACTGGACTATATTGGAATATTTTGCTGAATTCATGCACCTACAATATTTGGATGGCAATGGAATACCCATCTCTGACAAAACTAAACAAAAGAAGGAGATATAAATGAAGGACCATTTTGTATCTGTATGTACAAAATAGTTAGATAGACAACTACTTTCTCTTAATTCAATGAGAAGAAAGATTTGTACTAATAGTGTTTGGACAGGATATCATGTCTGCATCCTGTGCTATGAATGACTACTACAAAGACAACAATATGCAATGTACTGATTGTTGTGATCTCCTACCAATCTGTTTTAAAACTGTCACATTGCAATTTTTTTCTCAATAAGATTAATTAAGAAAAGGAATTTTACTTTTTTTCATAAAGCTTTGCAAACATCTTTAGAAAATGTAACCCGATACCCAAAGATGATATTAACAACATTACTTTGTTGTATAGGTAGAGTGTTCTAGCACCACACATACATTTTGGAGATGAATATTGTCATTTTTTATTTCTATAAATATATCATGTGACAGATGAACAATAATCACACCTGGAAGTAGTTTGACAAGTAAAAAAATTAAGTTGCATGAAATTATATTGAAAGGTGCTAATGAATGTCAGTATTGTTTAGAAGAGTAAAGATAATTTGTAGACCTCAGTGTGTGCTTGTGTGTTACATAGATGTATTTATTTTTCATGGACAACTTCACTATAGTTTAAATATAAAGAAATGGCACTATTGCTTTCAGAAGTCTGGTCATTTTTGTTAGTTTTCATAATAATTTCTCTAACCTTCTTACCAAAGAAACTGCTTTAGAGTTTGTAGATCTTTTGAACTATACATTCATGATACCAAAAATGACATAAGAAAAACCTAAATTGTCAACTTATGAATGCTTAGAGGATGTCTGCTGAAAAATCAAACCATAATTTCAGCTCACTCCTGCTTCATAGAATATATTATTGACTTTTCTTTTTTTAAATGTATTTAGTACAGGGTCTCACTACCCAGATTGGATGCATAGTAATCCTCCTGTTTTCAGCCTCCCAAGTGCTGGGATTACAGGCGTGCACCACCATGCCCAGTCTCAGTGGTCCTCTCTTTGCACCCTGGGCTGAGGCTGGCACTGCAAGCCAGGGATTGAACCCCAGTTGCTGCACCTGCCTAAGCAGGCACTTTAATCCGCTGAGCTATACGGCTGGCCCTACTACTGACTTTTCAAATGAAGTCAATTATTCCTCATTTCATTCATTTCCTAGTTCTACAGTTCTACAGTTCTAAGGCTGAGGGTGACTTGCAAGCTCATCTTGCATATGGTTTCTCATCCTTAGCTGGTTTGCAAACTGTGAGCCACTGCCTTTATTTACCTTCCTTGCGTTGACTCCCATCACTTTGTACCTCTGCTAAGCGCCTTTCTTGTTGGAGGAAGAGTAATGATCATATTCTGAATTAGCTTCAAGAATTGGGTGTTTCTCCATCTCCATTTTGGATCCAGCAGGGCTCCTGTTTGTCTCCAAGGTAATTTTTTGTGTTCTTATCTTCTCCCCATCACTCTTGGAATGTGTAGTGGAGAAATTAGAAAGTTGTCAGCAAGCATCTATCAACGTCCTATTCAGTTGATCCTGCCAGTGGTTTGACCAGTATGGTCTCTTTTGCTTAACAGGATTAATTTTTTTTTTTTTGTTTGTTGAGTGCACAATAGGACAAAAGGTGTATGTAAGCCCTTTTAAGACATCTTCATATTGAGTTGGGTCAGACAGTTTATTTTTGGCCTCTCTAGAGAGGCTGCTGGTTGAAGGACCATATTAAAAGCCTAGGTGGTTGTCCTATGGAACTTGCCACTTAATCTGAGAGAATCTGGAAAGCGTAGTCTTTAATTCTGTAAAGTAGAATTTGGCTGGAATACCAGGATCAATACCTTTCCTTTTCATAAAATAACCAAGGGGCTGTTAATGATCTTGGGAAGTCTGACCAAGAGCCAGACTTATGGAGCATTTATTACTTAGTAAAACTCTGGCTGCATAAAATGAATACACAAACCATTCCTGCCTTAATTGGCTTTGCTTGCCAATCATAATGGCCCTTTGGACTGACTGTACAGTCCATAGACTCTGTAATAGGTCTAAATGTATCAGATTGACCTTTTCCATGCTGTTGTCTTCAGGTACATGGATACAGTGGCATCAAAGTGAATTTCAGTTGCTGCTTAGAACTTCCAGGGGTCCTAACCTTCCTTTATGAATAAGTAGAACCCTTTTGGGAGTCACCTAAACTCCTAAGTGATCAGAAAACTACGTGGTTTCCAGAGGCCGTAACTGAAGCCCAGGGAACAGCTAAAGTGTGAGAATAATTTTTGGCACAAGGAAAATATAGTGCCTCAGATAATGCCTTAGTTATCTGTACATTGGGGATTTAAATAGTTAATGTAATTTTTGAGGCTGGGTAAGTTGCCCCTAGAGAGTGGCTTAGTATGCATGGAGGAATTCAGTGAACCCTCATAATCTTTTACAACATCCAATTCACCTTTGAATTCTATTTTGGGCCTGCTTCATCTCTAATTTTAAACTTCCAACCTGTGAGCTTCTTGGTAGTGTTAAGAACTCACATTGCCATCTTAGAAATTCTTTTGTAGCCACTGAATTGTTAATACAGTTTTCAGAATTCACTTTAAAAAAAAGATGTTCTAAATTTTGCTTGGGTCCTAATTATTTTCCAAGGAGAAAGGGTCATTGGTTTTTGATTATATTGACTATCTTAGAAATTTTTAAGAAATTTCTTTAAGATTCCTCATTGTTAAGTGTAAATTTAGGAATATGTTTTAAATGAATATATGATGCATGAATACCTGAAATATATATTTGGCATATTTTCGATCTATATGTTAGCTACATATACTTCATATACATGTGTTATGTATATAATACTGTACATTTTGTATTACACGTAGATGTATCTATTTGTATATGGGGCGGTCAACATATACAGTGAATTTTTAAATGCAAAAATATTGCAATACGACACATTGCTGGTAATCCCGCTCAAACGTCCCCCTTTGCTTTTGCCACAATTATGCTGTTGGTCTTGCCACTCTTTGACAGGATTGGGCAGGTTCAGGGGACAGTGGCCACAGGCAGGGCTTGTCGCTTTCCTAACGCAGATCCAGAAATCCTGCCTGGTGAGTGTCTTTATGAGATGCGATTTAAACAGTCATGGTGAATGCCGGATCTGAGTGCCATGCACCAGAAAGGAAGGCTCCCAAGCACACTGCAGTGTGCCCCTGTCCACCTTAGTACTGGCTCTGACACTGTGTTCAGGACATGCCAGAAGTGACCACAGTGCAGCTAAAGATGCTGATGGTGGGGGACTTCCAGGGCCGCTTTCTTATGTGCTAAGATCGGTGGGAAAACTGACACAAGGAGGGGGATCTTGAGGAGGACGAGTGGCAGTGTGTCCTTTGTGCTCAAAATAGTTTTAAACTTAAAAAGTCACCGATAGATGTCAAGAAGGGGTACACGGAACTCATACTTAATGCTAACTTTTGGAAAGAAATACAGATTTGGATTGGGGAGGACAATAGAGGAAATGTTGCAGGTGTATATGTTTCTCAAAATATTAGCATTTATTAAAACTGTATAGCAGACACATATATGTTTAAAATATTGTTTTTTAATACTTTTTGTATTTTTCAGAAATTTTTGAAGGAAAATGATTTAAGCTACTTTCCTGTATTCCTGTTGAACTCTTTCTTGTCAGTTTACTTTTATTTAGCTTCTTCTGAGATTCTTGTGCTTTTTTTCTTCTTTAAAAACCAGAAAATTAGTTTGGCATTGTTTGAGAAATGATTAAAAAAAATCTCATTTAGATGTGGTTGGAAAAAAAAATCCCTGCTAATTTATCAAAGAATTTATTTTTTAAAAAAGACCTTAAGTCTGTCCCTCAGACTGTCACTTCATTCTTAAGGGGCTTCTCATAGTCTTTAGACTCTCCATCTGCTCTTCTAAAAGGAGAACATCAAACTAGTTTGTTAGACATGACACAATTAGATCTCAGATGCTCAGTTGCCTGACCATTTGTAAAAGCGTTTTGTGGAAATCAGGAAGAGACCACAGAACTATGAGCTTCTCTAAGAGTTTTATTTCCCCTTGATTTTATGTGACTTCAATTTCCATTTCTATTCAAGTTCTTCCATCATAAATATGAACAATTTGGGTTCAAAATCATTTCCCCTAAACAGCATCCCCACTGGTAAGTAATCCACAATTACTTTCCTCTCTCTTCAACTTTTCATGGATCTTTCTGTAGGACTATTTATTTTAGAATTGGTGTTAATTAGCCCACAGTCAAGCTGTATTTCCCCTTGTTTAAATATTTCATAGGCTAGAAGATTCATTGTGGGAAAAATGACCACTATCTATTTAGTTAGGCACATGATAGGTATGAAATCTCTCAGCTGAGTAGTTCAGCTGCCTTACCAACAGGATATGTGGATCATAGAGCTCTGGACTACAATGGTTTTTGGTCATAAAACTCAGCCTTGACACTTAGTCATATGGACAGACTTGATTTATCCCACCTCATATAACATAATATATAAATCTGATGCTAAACAATTAATTTATTCTAAGAAAGGGAACAGCTAGCTAGCTTCCTTTCTCCCTCCC